>JAEAOA010001149.1:82500-100000 GCA_016746295.1 Potamilus streckersoni | reverse complement strand
AAAATCAACTAGCAGCCGATAGTATCTAATTCACATTCCCCAACTGATATAATGAACATTTCAGGCCATAAACATATGCAGTATATAAGAAGCTACTAAAACATCAGTGATTAACAACAGATGTTCACCAATTACCTGCACAACACTGGCCACCCAAGAAATGATCCTGTCAACCTCACCCCCACAGTAAAGAAATTTCAAACTGCATTGGAACAGACTTATGCACATCAAGTTCCCAAACGTTATTATTTTCATTAGCAACGAACTCTACAGATCAAACATCATCGTATAAAACATGAACGAGATCCTAACTGGGTTCTTTCAAAAGGCAAAATCTCAAACAGGGTTCAGACAGCAAAACCGAAGGAGAATTATTGAAAGTGACACTGACAGTCAATATAAATAGTGGAATATGAAACTAGATGATATCAATGAAATGTAGTTAAGGTTAAATTGTTTCCTTACTATTAGAATATTTATTAATTTTATATTTCTGGCTGGAAACGTAGCGTCGCTATAAATGAAAATGGCCGTCCGTTACTGTTCATGAAAGCAAAAGCTTCAACGTCAATGTCGCCTGCACATTTTAAATAATTTGAATGCTAACTATCAGCTGTGAGTTTTCATGTCGTTATTATTATTATTAAAGTAAACAAAAAAGTAATATGCATGAAGTGTACACAACAATAATCACTATAAATCTTCTTTTGTCAGTTTACATATATGAGAGAGGTTGTGTACAGTTCACTCATCTACAGTGCACAGCTTGTAACCGTCAAATTTATCTCCGATATAAAATACAAACTTTTATGTGATATAAAAAATATATGCATATATATATATATATTTCATTAAAAATAAACTTGGCAAGCTTCGTTTCTTTTTAATGAAAGATGTAAAGTTGTCAAAATGTAAAAATATTATATATATTAATATATATAATATATATATATATATATAATATATATATATATATATATATATACATATATATAATATATATTATATATATATATATTAATATATAATTATTTCATTTAACATATACAGATGGTATAGCAAATAACAGTTATTTCGAGTGGACTGGATCCAGCAAGGGATCAAGTGTGTCATTGATTAAGATAAAACGCAATAAACTAACAACGAACAGTGCAAATTTAGTATCTGGCAAATACAACACATTGACAAAACATCAAATAATCCACAAGCACCCTTGTGTTTGCAAACTTTTAAAATTTGTATATGTTTCAAATAGTTTTATTTCAGCTTGTTGCGGATGATTGAAAATATTTGTATTGACTTAAAAATCTCTAAATTTCCTTAACAGTTTTTATAATCACTACTATGATAATGAAAATATCTGGAATATAATTTGCGCGTTCAAAAATTTACATAAAAGAAGAAATTCCGCTATGGTTTGTCGATTTGTAAGTCAACAATAATATGTTAAGACATCTGCAACAATTGTAAAAAAAACACTAATTCAAGCAATAAATTTAAAGCTTGTTTCCTGTAGAAAATCAGCCGTAAACCATATGAATTTTCATTTTCTTTCGGGGAACTACTTTTCTTATTTTGCAGTATTTTTGGGGGACCGCTCTGCAGTGATTGCAATTACAGTATGTTTTGGAGATCACAAATGCAGTGATTGTAATTAGTGTAAATATGACATTAGTGGTTTGGGGAAATGCAATGTAGTATTGTTTCTCCATCAGACCTTAGAGGTCATAAATCAGTGCATTGAAATAGGTGTAATGATACAAC
Organism: Potamilus streckersoni; assembly: GCA_016746295.1. Classification (NCBI taxonomy): domain Eukaryota; kingdom Metazoa; phylum Mollusca; class Bivalvia; order Unionida; family Unionidae; genus Potamilus; species Potamilus streckersoni. The sequence goes on along the minus strand of JAEAOA010001149.1, from coordinate 98,236 downwards.
ATGGATTTGGGGGATAGAATGAGAGGTATATATTTTATTGCTACATCAGTATCGTCATTATAATTACATTTAGGATTTGGAGCTATCAATGTCAGATCCTGGATTAATAGGGTTTTTTATTACATTGATTTGTGGGATAGCAGGAGAACTATACGATAAAGTTACTAAATCAGTTGTAGCATTGTTATATAGACCATGTTTTTCTAGATATTAAAGTCAGTTCCTGGTGATAGGCTAATGTTAACTTACGGGATTGGTATTAGCCATTTAGTATTGTTACTTTTTAAACATTCCCTTGAATGAAGAGGCATGTAATTTCATTTGTATATCTAGATGATATTATGTATAGACAAGTAAAATTTGATTACAATTAGCCTGTGTTTGAATTCAAGTGCCTATTAAAAATTCCTTATATCCAGGCGTGGAACAACACAATGTAGCCATTAATAAAATATAAGATTCAGAAACAATTGCTGCTAACGATTTGGGATAGCAATATTATTTTAAAATAAACAAGGCATATCTCAAGTAATATATTAAAATATAACTTAGTTGACGGAATAGTATACAGAGACAAAATGATTAAAGACAGGAATCAGTAGATACAATTATAAACACTGATCTAGTAAAAAATCATTCTGTTAATTTTTGATCAATCACATTTACGTAACTTCAAATATGCCATTACGTTTAAACTTATTTTGAACAGGTCAACCATGAAACCCAATTTTATAATAGTATAATTTTTTGGTATGAAAATAAAGCTTTCAAACTTTTTTCTATTATTGTCTTCGTTTTCAATTTGATTTTAAGTCATAATGTATTTCAAATAGATTTGTTAACTAGCTTTATGAAGCAGGAGATGAAGGAGCGAAGCGACCTTCGTAAGTTTGTATTTTACAAAATTTTTAAACTTTCCAATAATTTTTTTTACTTAAAACTGCTTACTCCCAAAAATTTTGGGTTCGTTAAAAATAGTTTTACTCACTTTTAATTTTTTCTTAATGCTTACTTTGGCGCACTTTAAGTTCTTAAAAAAGTTAAGAAATTTGCATATAAGAAGAAGATGGTATCTCATACATTCATAAATATTTAACATATTATTCAAAGATAAAAACTGGGGTAATCCGGTTGTAATATCTGAATTAACAAGAATTTCTTGGAATTAGGAAAAATAATCACAAAGATTATGTTTTACTGAAGTTAAAATATATTATATAAATTTGTACCTAAACTTAAAATATGAGCTTATCCAGAATGTTTGATATGACTTCATGATAAAATTAGAAGATTGATCGAAATTTATAAATATTTAAAGGTTAATGTGTTGAGCCTGTATACATTTTTGAATGATTTGGGGACGCTAATACATACAAAAGAATATTTTGCGACAGCGACAGGTGTAAGGTGAAAATTATTTGCATTTGCAATATGTAAAATGTATAGAATAAGGACTTATCTCTATGCTAATTGCTTGTATTATGCTGGCAGTTTCATTGGATGTTGTGCTTGTTGAAATTGCACCTACGTTAAACAACTAGATAACCAAAATGTGCTGCCCATTTTGCTCGAAAAGGCAACCATAGTTGTCTAAGTTATATTTTTTAAGCAGTTACTAAAATAGGAAAAATGAATTTCGCCACAATGGACTATAACAGCTTTAATGAGTGCATTAAAAGTATGTACAAACATTTCAAATAAATCAAATTCCTTTATTAAATAATAATAACAAGTTTCGTCAGTTATTGAATGTTTAAAAGTATAAAGATCTTTTAATATATATTCAGGAACATAATTTAAAATCTCAAATTGTGTGCCAGAATGTGTCTACAACCTTGGTGGCCCACTAGGAAACTCATATATTTTTATTATCTAGGCCAAATGAACTTACGCGTGTTAAAGTGAAACACCCATTAACAATAACTTACATAGATTAAATAAGGTTGGGTTTCATAGCCTAATTTTGTTAATCACAATTTCCTGATATTTTGTACAACTTTATTTTTGTAAATCAGCTTCTTTCATATTCAAGATATTTGACATGAGGCTTACGAAAATATAATCATAGCGCATTGTTTTTTTTAAAGAGAAATGGCTGCTGAAACTAGAAATGGAAATAAGCAGTTATGGTCAAACTACATAAATAAACCTTCGTTCGCCGCATGTAAAGTTTACATGATTTTTTATTTCAAATGCATATTTGATATTTTGTGCATACAAATTCTGATAAAGTAAAACATTAATTTAGTGACCTTGGCTGTTACAAAGAAAAGGAAATTAATCTTCATTCATTATAGTGTTATAAATATCATCCAAATGCAGCATGAGATTAACAATTCATCACAGTCAAAATATTTAATAAAATTAATTTCCTATATTGACATATTTACGCCTATATAAAACTAATTATTATTAATAACTTTTCACAATCGGACGACGACAGCTTGCAAATTAGTGCTATAAAAGACTGTTAAAGTACAGCTCTCATGCCGGTTTAGAGAAGCATATTTTTATTTGTAAAGCAAATCACCTCAGGATCGCAAAACAAATTCATTCCATTTGAAACAAGTTTGTAAGAGAATCGTGTATGAATAGTCATTTCAAATAAATTGCATCAAAAGAGTTAACCACATTTTGGATTTTGCAAGAACATTTTTTATTGAGTATGAAAATATATTTTTCCATCTTTACAAGACTATAATTAAATGGATCCATTTGATAAAATTACAATTTTTTAGCAGATTTATTTATGGACAAGAAGACTGTCATATATATATATATATATATATATATATTAATATATTATATATTATATTATATATATATATAATATATAATATATATATTTGATGAGACATGAGGGGTTACATTTGATGATATTTCAAAAAGCTTCCAAATCATATTATAAAAATGATAATCACTCAAGATATACAATGAATTTGCGGTTTACATGCCAAAAAGAATTTCGTGATTGCTTAGGTTATGAATCTTTCCACAATAAAACCATGCGTTGTCATGAATACACTTTCTTATTGCAGTACTCTGTACAAATTCGTATCCGAAAAAAATGTAAAACTTCAACCCCAAACTGAAAACGTGTGTACTTGTTAAATGATAAAAAAAACATTGTGCGTTAATTAACATTCGGTCAGAAACTAGCATTTGATTTATATAACACGTGCATTTAGTCATTTAAGTATTTAATTATTTTCCTTGCTATCAATCATTCTGTTGGACTGATCCAAAGACGTAAGCGTTGAGTATAAAAGGATCACCTCTTCTACAATCAAGCAGAGCAACGGTAATCCGCAACCGATATTTATAGGTAAGTAATAATACTGAATATCTCAATTCACGTTCATTACATTCTTCGCTGCTTTCGAACCAAATGGAATATTGTAATTGTGGAGAGAGGATAGCGTTAAACAAAGCATTAATTGCTATTGATTTAAGAAATACCTCAATAAATTTCAAGAACCTTAAATCTCTACTGAAGGTAACTAGAAAGGTTTGTGTTTGTTCATGATCAACAATTTTCTTATATTACTAAATATTCCGGCATACATATTTTATAAAACGGACGTTTCAAACGGAGAATCGACATTATATCAACCGTATCTCTCTCTGTCTCTCTCTCTGTCTCTCTCTCTGTCTCTCTCTCTCTCTCTCTCTCTCTCTCTCTCTCTCTCTCTATAATAAATATTTTTAGATATAAAATATATATATATATATATATATATATATATATATATATATATATATATATATGTATATGAATTACCCTGAACTATTTCATTTGATGAAAATATACTACAGGCCCAATACATTATAGAACCAATAATTGTAATTAATATATTAAAATTCCTTTGGAATTGACCCCGCTTACACAACGAGCCACCGGTTCTGCATTCAGGAAGGGAGAGTACTACATTCATAAATTTAATTGATAGAATCATTATTTTAAAACATCGTTGATCAGGTTATGAATAGTCACAAATTAAGATCTGTCCCACATGTACGACTTTGATATCATTAACGCCGTATGTTTAAATATTTCTCATCTGTTCTCGCAGGAAATGATAAGCAATCCCATCATTTTCGTCGAATGCCAGAAAATTATAGAAAAATGTACCTATCATTAAAATTGTTATAATATATATATATATAATATATATAATATATATATAAATATTATAAATACATACATATAATCTACATATATACTATATATACTGTGTGTGTGTCTGTGTGTTCTTAACAACCAACATTTTAAAATTTGCTGCGACCTGTATTTTTATCGGCAGACAAAAATGAAGGCAGCACTAGTTCTTCTAGTCTGCACAGTAGGTATCACCATGGCAGTCTATGCGGGCTATGGTGGCTTTGGTGGCTTTGCTGGATATAGTGGATACAATGGTCCTGTTGGATATAGTGGATATGGTGGTCATGTTGGATAGAGTGAATATAGCGGTTATGGTTGGGGATTCGACCGTGGTCCTGGAGCGTGGCATGGCCGTGGCTACAGTAGACATTATGGAAAGTAAGTGATAAATATTTTTATGGTTGCTTTCATTTTCACCCTAACGTGGATATCAAAATAAAAACATGTTTGCCAATCAACTCTAGGTTGTTCACAACAATTTCTTCACTCATTGTATCCCGAACAATCAAACTGTTTTTTTTTTCTAGGCCAGTATTATTGGCATATCAAATTTTTACCAAATACAAACAGCTCATACACCTTCTTCTATTTTTATCTTTACACAAATTAGAAACGGACACATACCACCTGATTCTAGAATGACAGAAAAATGAGCGCGAAACATGAACTATTGTATTTTCTTATCTCACGCCTTACCGTAATAAATTTTTCACAATACGAAAACACTTATTATTAGTTTTTTGTCATTGTTTTAATTTTCTTAATTCCGTAATCTATAACGAACAAACATACAAACATAAAGTGTGTCTTTGTCTGTATACACACACACCCATATACATACATACATACATACATACATACATACATACATACATACATACATACATACATACATACATACATACATACATACATACATACATACAAACATACATACATACATAAAACATACATACATACATACATACATACATACATACATACATACATACATACATACAAACATACACAAACAAACATACATACATAAAACATACATACATATGTATAGAGAGAGATGGAGAGAGGGAGAGAAAGACAGAGAAGGAAAGAAGATAGAGAGATAGATATATAGGTAATATATAGATAGATAAGTATGTATGTATTATTTATGTATGTATGTATGTATGTATGTATGTATGTAGATGTATGTATGTATGTAGTATGTATGTATGAATGTATGTATGTAGTATGTATGTATGATGTATGTATGTATGTATGTATGTATGTATGTATGATACGCGTGAGGCTACTGTTTAATATGCTATTTGTATTTAATCAAAACTGTGTCGCGCCACAAACCTCTCAAGGAAAATATCAGCTCGTAGCGGTGGCAAATACCAAAAGCTTAAAGTTCCAGTTTTCAAGAATATATCTCCTTGATAGTCTTGACATAAATAATATGACAAATGAGGGAAAATCTCGGTCCGCGACGGGATGGAGCATTGGCAACTAAATAATAATTTTACGTCTTCAGAAACAAATGTTTTCATCACTAGCGTGAGACCTGTCTCAAAATGACGAGAAATGATCTAATCAATGATTCTGATGAGGACACTAGTATGATATTTAATGTTACAAACAAAAGAACTGGCATATAATCGAGCCAGAAACATAGCACAAAAATAATCATGTTGACCTAATAAAATTCACACCTCTTATACAATAAACTGGTTTGAATACGGAACCCCAAGAGAGTAACAAACACATGAGGAGAGTGAAAATGCATGCTATAAATTAACACGGAGTTGATGCTAATAAAGCCTATTTTTAAATTACGAGAAGAGGAAAAATATCCTTTAATATGCTAATGTCAACAGAATATGTGAAAATACTGTAAGAACATAATCTTGTAACAACATTAAAAAGTGGCGAGTGGTTTAAACGCTGTCCGTTTCGGATCACTATCATTCTCACATCTGTCTGTGTGGGTTCAGTATAGGATTCGGCGAACGTGGATAGTGAAGAAAGCTTGCCAGTAGCTTCTCGTGGGTCGGTGGTTTTTCCCGGTGATTTCCTGTTTCTTCCTTCCACCATTAATACTGGTCGAAATGAATAGCCTATCGTGTGCTGAAAATTGGCGTTAAACTCAACAACAATAACAACCATTAAAAAGAAACTAAAGAAAAATAGGATATCGTATTGTTTTAAAATTCAATTCTCGACAATTTTCGGTCATGGTGGCAAAAGGCTGGCAATACAGAGGCTATATCAAACATGTAATATAAAATGAGCAAAGATAAACACATAAATTATCTCACATCCATTAGCTGAAACATTCCCAAGAAATGATGTTTAAAATAAATTATGAGAAACTATTTGTGGTGCATTGCATTAACCATTTCACCTCCAAGTGAGTAAACATATATCTTTTCGTCCAGACATCCACTTCAGCATGACCAGATTGTATACACTACCAGCTTCTGAAATCTAACGGAATGGATCTAAATATATATAATAATATTTTCAATGCATTGTACTACAATTGGTGAGTTCATGGAGAATTGGCATAGAACAAATTTTAACTCCGTACTAAAACCTTGAAAGGATTCAACCAAACCAACAAACTGTCGCCTCAAATTATTAACAGATTATACTTATAAAGCCATAAAACGGATCATACATGTATACTTGTTTAACACGTTTGAAAGCCACAATATAAATTTCTTAAATTTAAATAATCTACATTAATCGAAAATTCATACATGTTTGTTTTGTTCGTGTTAAATAATTATTTAGAAGGACGATTAATTCAGATAAAGTAACGTTAAACCACAATCTTAGGAAAGGAACTAAACTTAGAGTATTAAACGACATAAACTAGTTAAGCAACATAGAGATCTTTAAAAGAAATAATTGTACACACACACACACACACACAATATATATATAATATATATATATATATAAAATTTTATATATATATATATATATATTAATATATATAAATATATATATTTATATATATAAAATATATATATATATATATAAATATATATATATTATATATATATATATTTTATATATATATATTATATATAAATATATATATATAATTATATTATATATAACATACATACAAGCAATACTATCATAGAGGTTAGAGAAAATTAAATTCGTACTCTACCGAGTTTTGAACCCAGGTCCGCGAATATTCGGCACCCATCGCCTTGACTGCAAGCACCATCAATATACCGTCACGACTAAGCACGCATCACCAAGAAGTGATGGCACTGAGTCGTGTTATATCTATTCTGTCTGGTATATATTTATATTTCTTTGTAAAAATATATATAATATATATATATATATATAAAATATATATATATATATAATATTATATAATATATATATATATATATAGATAGATAGACAGATAGAATAGATCGATAGATAGATAGATAGATATATATATATTATATCTATCTATATATAAATTTAATATAGATAGATATATATTATATATATAAATATATATATATATATATATATAGATAATATATATATATATATATATTATATATATATATATATAAATATATATATATAATATATAGATGATATATAGATAGATAGATAATAGATAGATAAACGGATAGATAGATAGATGTGATTGATGATATAGATAGATGGATATGAAGATAATAGGTATAGATGGATGGATGGAATGGATGGATGGATGGATGGATGGTGGATGGATGGAGATGATAGATAGATGGATGAGATAGGATGATAGATAGATAGATAGATAGATAGATAGATAGATAGTTAGATAGATAGATAGATCATAGATAGAATAGAGTAGATAGATAGATAGATAGATAAATATATAGATAGATAGATAGAAGATAATGGCAATGGCGAAAAATACGAATGGTCATGTTTTTATCAACTGACATACTCCTCTCCAGCATGGTAATATTTACATGAATTTTCATTTAAATGCTATTTGATTTTGTGCATACAATTTGATAACAGTAAAACATTAATTTATGACCTTGGTGTACAAGAAAAGAAATTAATACATTATTCATTAGTTTATAAATAGTGTCCAAATGCACCATGAGATTAACATTCATCACAGTCAAATATTTAATAATTAATTCCTATTTGACATATTACCCCTATAAAATAATTATTAAATAAACTTTTCACAATCGACGGACGCTGCAATTAGTCTAATAAAAGCTTTAAGTACAGCTCCATGCCGGTTAGAGAAGATAATTTATTTGTAAAGCAAATCACCTCGGGAGTGCAAATAAATTCATTCCTTTGAACCAATTGTAAAGAATGTGTAAATACTTCAAATAAATTTGCATCAAAAGATGTAAACCACATTTGGATTTGCAAGAATTTTATTGAGATGAAATATATTTTTCCATCATTACAAGACTATAATTAAATTGGATCCATTTGAAACATTCAATTTTTAGCAGATATATTTATGGACAAGAAATATATATATCAAATATAGATATAATATGATGTTATTATAAATTATAGAATATATCATTTAATTTTAATAAAAAAATATATATTATATATTTTGTGAGACAATGAGGGTTACATTTGATGATTTTCAAAAAGCTTCCAAATCAGTATAAAAAAGATAATACCAAGATATACAATGAATTTAGCGGTTTTACATGCCAAAAAAAATTCTGATGCTTAGGTTATGATCTTTCCACAATAAAACATGCTGATGTCATGAATACACTTTCTTATTGCAGTATTGTACAAATTCGTATCCGAAGAAAATGTAAAACATTAAAAATTTGAAACGGGGTAACTGTTAAATGTATCAAAAAAACATTGTGCGTTAATACTTCGGTCAGAAACTAGCATTGATTTATATAACACTGATTATCATTTAGTATTTAAATTTTCTTGATCAATCATTTGTTGGATATGATCCAAAGACTAAGCGTTGAGTATAAAGGATCACCATTCTACATCAAGCAGAGCAACGGTAATCCGCAACCGATATTTATAGTAAGTTAAAACTGAATACTCAATTCACGTATCATACATTCTTCGCTGCTTTCGACAAATGGAATAATGTAATGTGAGAAGATAAGCGTTAAACAAATCATAATTGTATGATTTAGAAATACCTCAATAAATTTCAAGAACCTTAAATCTCTATGAAGTAACTAGAAAGGTCTGTGTAGTTCATGATCAACAATTTTCCATATATTACAAATTTCCGGCATACATATTTATAAAACAGACTTTCAAACGAAATCGACATTAATCAACCGATTCCTCTGTCCTCTCTACCTGCTCCTCTCTGTCTCCTTCTGTCTCCTCCTCACTCTCTCTCTACTCTATATAAATATTTCATAAACTCATATAAAATTATATATCAATTCCCAAACTTATTATTTTCATTTACGAAATTACTACAGATCAAATAGATTATAGAACATAATGTAATTAAGTTTTAAAAATTCCTTGGAAATGACCCCGCTTACCAACAGCCACCGGTTCTGCATTCATGAAAGTGGAGAGACTACATTCATAAATTTATTTGATAGAATCATTATTTTAAACATCGTTGATCAGTTATGAATAGTCACAAATTAAGATCTGCCACATGTAAGACTTTATCATTAACGCGTATGTTTAAATATTTTATCTGATTTCGCAGGCATGATAAGCATCCCTCATCCCAATGCCAAATATAGAACACATTACTATCATAAAAAATGTTAATCAATCTAATTTTAAATAATTATAAATTATATATATATATTTCATATTTATATATATATATAATATAATACATAAAAAGTATATATATATATGTAAATAAATAATACTATAAATTTTTATTATTTATATATAATATATGTGTTGTGTCTGTTATCTTAACACCAGACATTTAAACTGTGTGAACTGTATTTTTATCGGCAGAATAAAATAAGCATACTTGTTTCTAGGTGCATGTGGCATTGCATGGGAAACTTGTGGCCTTGTGGTTTGGAAGCTATATTACAATGTCTATAGAATATAGTGGATATGGTGGTCCGTTGTTAAGTGGTTGGGTATGTTTTTGTCGCCTTGGTCTGAGCGTGCACGGGGTGCTACAGAAACATTACGGAATAATGATAATATATATTATGTTGTTTTAATTTCACCCTAACGGATATCAAAACAAAACATTTTGCCTATCAACACATTTGTTCCAAACTCTTACACTCAATTTATCGAACAATCAAACTATTTTTCTAGACCAGTATTATGGTATATCAATTTTCATAATAAATAAAGCTGATACTCTCTTCTGTTTATTTTTACGATATTAGCAAACTGCCCAACCACTGATTCTAGAATGACAGTAAATAAGCGAAACATGAACTATGTAGTTTTCTTATTCTATCCTGTACCGTAATAATTTTTCACAATAGAATTTATTATTATTTTTATCATTGTTTTAATTTTCTAATTAAGAATCTATAAGAAAACCATAAAGTTTTGTCTGTTTTATAATACACCACACCCACATCAACACCATCACCCACAAACATCATCATACATACATAATCACATACTCAAAAATAATACATAATACATACAAAATACTCCTACTAATATAATACATAAATACAACATAATAGTACGTCGTACGTACGCACTGCGTGCGTGCTTTGCGTTACGTATAACGTACTCCTCAGTCATCATCAACCTCCATCCATCATCCATAACCATAAAATACATACATACATACATACATTCAATACATACATACATACATATTATAGAGAAATGATAGAGGAGAGAGACCGAGGAGAAGCAGATAGAGAGATAGATAGATAGATAGATAGATAGATAGATAGATAGATAGATAGATAGATAGATAGAGAGATAGAGAGATAGAGAGATAGAGAGATAGATAGATAGATAGATGGACAGTCTGATGGATAGATAGATATATAGATGGACAGTCCGATAGATAGATAGATAGATAGATAGATTGATTGACTTACTGATTGATTGAATGATTGATCATTGCATTGAAATAGGGTAGTTATGCAACGCGAATTTGGGAGATATCAGGAAAGGTATGTATTGTAATTGCTACATCAGTATTGTCATTGTAATTACATGAGTATTTGGAGCTATCAATATCAGAGCCTGGATTAATAGGGTAATGTTATTACACAGATGTGTGGGATAGCAGGAGAACTATACGATAAAGTTACTAAATCAGTTGTAGCATTGTTACTAGACCATGTTTTGGAGATATTAAAGTCAGTTCCTGGTGATAGGCTAATGTTAACTTACGGGTTTGATATTAGCCATTTAGTATTGTTACTTTTTAACATTCTCTTGATTGAAGAGGCATGTAATTTCATTTGTAATCTAGAAGATATTATGTATAGACAAGTAAAATTTGATTACAAGGAGCCTGTGTTTGAATTCAAGTGCCAATAAAATGTCAATACTTTTATCAGACGTATTTATGGACAAAAAACACTGTCATATCTCTCTCTGTATTTCTATATATATATATATATATAAAGAATACAAATCATATGGCGAATAACAACACTCTCAAGCGTACTGGATCCACCAAGGGATCACGTTTGTCAAGATAATTAAAATTGTAGCAATAAACTGACGACGAACAGTACGAAACTAGTAACTAACTAGCCTAAGCGCTTCGACTCTTAATGGTCTTTTTCAAAGGCAAATACAAAACATAGTTTACGACAAACAAATAACACAAAAACGTTGCGTTTGTAAACCTCTAATACATTTCTAACTTCACATGTGCTAAAACAAAATACAACACTTGTATAGACTAAGTTGCGGAAACTGAAAACGTTGTATTAATTCACTAAAAGTCTACAGCCAAGCGACATCTATTTTTACTTTGTGTACATATGTAACGCAGATTATATCCCGATAGTTGGGTTCTATACCTGAAGATAAAAGATTAGAAATGTTAAATCTATGATGTTGTTTCATTTAGCTTCTTGTTAGACCGCTGGTTAATGTTCTAAGGCGGCGTATCTAGTTATTCTTTTCTTTTGGAACTCACTGTGTGTTGCAATACGATAAGTATTATATCACTGAAAGTGTGCCAGAGGAGAAAGTTTTGCGACCGGGTTCTGTAAGCTTTTTTGTCATCCATCAGATCTATGGTTTATCTTATGTGTAGCTTTTGCAGTTTTCCTCGTATGAGCACAGATCTTACATGTATGAGATAAATACATTCTCTGTTGCATTGTTGAATGTATGTTTAGTTTTTCTTTATACATGTCTAAATGATATGTCTATTCTTTCATAGATAAATAATGGGTGTAGTGTGTGTGTCAAGACAGACATTTAAAAATTTCTGGACGATTTTTAGGCAACAAAAAGAAGGCAGCATAGTTCTTCTATCTGCACAGTAGGATCAATGGCAGTCTACGGGCTATGTGGATTGTGCTGCTGATAAGTGAAAATGGTCTGTTGGATATGTGGATATGGTGGTCATTGGGTAGAGTGAATATACGAATGGTGGGATCGACGGTCTGGGCATGGCATGCGTGGCTACATAAATTTAAAGGAAGTAAGTGTAAAATTTTTATGTCTTCATTTCACCTAACTGGATATACAAAAAAAAAACATGTTTGCCAATCAACATCTAGGTGTCAGAAAATTTTCACTCATTGATCCGAAAATCAAATGTTTTTTTTTATAAGGCCTATTATGCATATGCAAATTTTGTACAATCAAACAGCTCATTCACTTCTTGATTTTTTGCTTACCAAATTGAAACGGACACTCCACGATCAAATGAAGCAATAGAAGCCAAAATTAATATGAGTTCTATATGCCTGTACCGCATTTCTCGCATCTGAAAATGGAATAGTATTTTGTCTAGTTTAATTTTTTAATCAGTATCTATAACAACAACAAAAAATAAGGTGCTTTGTCTGTTACCCACACATGACAACATACATAGCTTACATAGCATAAAATACATACAAAACATTCAATACATCAATACATACATAAATACATACATACACAAGTTCGTCATAATGAAGTTAATGCATGATGTAATACATGCATGCTGATTACATAACATCATGAACATACATAATAAACATCTCAAACATATGGCACATAATCGTGTCTACATACCTACTGGTGACCCATAGATAAACTCATATATTATATATATACTACATACCATACATGAACTACGCTTTAAACGTGAAACACCATTAACAATAACTGTACGATAGATGATAATAATAGGTTGTGTTCATAGCAAATTTAGATTAATAACAATTAGATCATGATAATATTGTGATAGACTAATTGATTTAGATAAATCATGATGATGATGTCGATGGATGGAATGGATGATATGAGATGGAGGTTGATGGAATGATGGATGGATGGTGCGGTGGGTGTTGGTGTGTGGTGTTGTGAGATGAGAGAATGGTGTGAAATAGATAGATAGGATAATAGAGTTATGGATCAAATAGATAATAGATGAGCCAGTTTGCTGAGCATTAATATAATATTTTTATAAATGTACATTTGTTTTTGTGCAAACAAACTGCAAAACTAGAACATGTGATTTCTCTATCACATGTACCTTGGCATAGTATCGAGAAAGAAAAGGACACAAAAGATAAACCTTCATAGATCTCATTGGAATAACACAAAGTGTCAGAGCGGTCGCAGAACAATTCACCTCCACTGGCTGCATTTATAATAACAATTATCTTTATATTAACACATGAGTTCGACGATAAAAAAGGAATCTATAATACGGCTTAAACATTGGAACCAAGCGTCAAACGGACTGAAACAAAAGCTATGCAAATTATGTTGCTAAAATCTAGTATCGTTCAATGTTACATAGATAGCCGGTATTAATCAAATATCCGGGATTATTTGTTAAAGAAAGTCAATAATCGAAAACATAGATGTCGATTCGCTTGTAACTTTTAGGAATATCCAGTTTAGTCTCGAAAGGTCTATTACCAGCTCGAGTACTTATATTACCTCAAGTGGAGACGCCATTGTGAGATTTACAAGACACGATTTTTGTTTATTGATGTATAAATAGTTTTGTATTTGCCTTTGAAAAAACTCATTAGGATCGAAAGCGCATGCTAGTAGTAAATTCGCACTGTTGTTGCAGTTATTTATGGCAAGACATATATATATATATATATATATATATAATATAATATATAATATATATATATATATATATATATATATATATATATATATATATATTTGTGAGACATGAGGGGTTACATTTGATGATATTTTCAAAAAAGCTTCCAAATCAGTATTATAAAAATGATAATCACTCAAGATATACAATGAATTTTGCGGTTTTACATGCCAAAAAGAAATTTCGTGATTGCTTAGGTTATGAATCTTTCCACAATAAAACCATGCGTTGTCATGAATACACTTTCTTATTGCAGTACTCTGTACAAATTCGTATCCGAAAAAAATGTAAAACTTCAACCCCAAACTGAAAACGTGGGTACTTGTTAAATGATAAAAAAACATTGTGCGTTAATTAACATTCGGTCAGAAACTAGCATTTGATTTATATAACACGTGCATTTAGTCATTTAAGTATTTAATTATTTTCTTGCTATCAATCATTCTGTTGGACTGATCCAAAGACGTAAGCGTTGAGTATAAAAGGATCACCTCTTCTACAATCAAGCAGAGCAACGGTAATCCGCAACCGATATTTATAGGTAAGTAATAATACTGAATATCTCAATTCACGTTCATTACATTCTTCGCTGCTTTCGAACCAAATGGAATATTGTAATTGTGGAGAGAGGATAGCGTTAAACAAATCATTAATTGCTATTGATTTAAGAAATACCTCAATAAATTTCAAGAACCTTAAATCTCTACTGAAGGTAACTAGAAAGGTTTGTGTTTGTTCATGATCAACAATTTTCTTATATTACTAAATATTCCGGCATACATATTTTATAAAACAGACGTTTCAAACGGAGAATCGACATTATATCAACCGTATCTCTCTCTGTCTCTCTCTCTGTCTCTCTCTCTGTCTCTCTCTCTGTCTCCCTCTCTCTCTCTCTCTCTCTCTATATATATATATATATATATATATATATATATATATATATATGTATGAACTATCATGAACTATTTCATTTGATGAAAATATACTACAGGCCCAATACATTATAGAACCAATAATTGTAATTGAGGATATTAAAAATCATTTGGAATAGACCCCGTTTACAGAACGAGCCATCGGTTCTGCATTCAGGAAATGGAGAGTATTACGTTCATAATTTTACTTTGATAGAATCATTAATTTAAATATCGTTGATCAGTTTATGAATAGTCACAAATTAAGATCTGTCCCACATATAAAGACTTTGCTATCATTAACGCCGTAGTGTTCAAATATTGCTTATCTATTCTCGCAGACAACGATAAGCAATCCCCATCATTTTCGTCGAATGCCAGAAGATTATAGAAAAATGTACTTATCATTAAAATAGTTATATATAT
>JAEAOA010001149.1:37500-77500 GCA_016746295.1 Potamilus streckersoni | reverse complement strand
TCTTCAGACCTTTCTATGAATCTTTCATCGTCGGAGCAAATTCTGCGTATCCTCAGTGCCTGGCTATATGGAATGTTCTTAATGCAGTGTTTTGGATGACAGCTGGTTGGGAGAAGATACTGGTGTTTGTCGGTTGGTTTCGAGTAGATGTCTGTGTGTAATTTGTTTTCCACCAGTCTGGTTGTTGTGTCCAGGAAAACATGGTTTGAGTTGGAAATTTCTGCCGTGAATTTTATTGAAGGATGGAAGTTGTTTGCCTTTGAAATGAAGTCATCCAGACTTTCTCTTCCATACTGCCACTTCATTTCTATATCATCGATAAAGCGTACCCACTGGTATGGTGTACGCTCAACCGATGCTAAGAGCTTTCCCTCAAGTTTTCCCATGAAAATGTTAGCATACGAAGGGGCCATTTTAGTACCCATTGCAGTTCCATTGATTTGTAGGTAGTTTTCTTCATTAAATTCAAAGTTGTTGAGTTTTAGGACAAGCTCCAGGAGTTGGATTAAGAAGTGTGTGGGTGGATTGTTTACAGTTCTTGTTTCCCATGCTTCGCTGCATGCCTGTAACCCTTCGTTGTGCGGTATGTTGGTGTACAAAGATGTGACGTCTAAGGAAGCAAGTAATGTATCTGGCAGTAATGGTTCACTACCTTTGCTTTTTATGAGATAATCTGTCGTGTCTTGAAGATATGATGGTAATTTGTGGACATGTGGTCTCATAAAATGATCTAAATATTCTGATATCCTTTCTGTGGGTGCCCGTTACCTGAGATTATAGGTCTGCCAGGGTTTCCTTGTTTGTGGATTTTGGGTAGAAGATAAAATCTACCTGCTCTTGGGTTTTCTGGGCTTAAGTAGTTTTTGGTTTGCTGGTCTATGTGTCCGCTTTGGTCCACATACATGGTCCACACAAAACGTGCAAAACAGAGAATGTGATTTATCTCATCACATGTAAGATCTGTGGCCTTCAGTACGTGGGAGAAACTGAAAAGCTACACATAAGGATAAACCTTCATAGATCTGATTGGATGATAAAAAAGCTGTACAGAAGCCCGGTCGCAGAACACTTCTCCTCCCCTGGCCACACTTTCAGTGATATAATACTTATCGCTATTGCCAACAACCACAGCTGGAGTTCCGAAACCAGGAAGGAAAAGGAATCATACTGGATACGCCGCCTTAGAACATTGAAACCAAGCGGTCTAAACCAAGAAGACTAGAAAATGAAAACTATGCACTAGTAGAATTTAACATTTTCTAAATCTTCTTATCCTTCAATTTTTACTATAAGAATAACCGGTATAGAACCAAATATCCGGGATATAATCTGCGTTACATATGTACACAAAGTAAAAATAGATGTCGCTTTGGCTTGTAGACTTTTAGGGAATTATACAACGTTTTCAGTTTCCGCAACTAGTCTATACAAGCTGGTTGTATTTATAGTTTTAGCACATGTGAAGATAGAAATGTAGAGGTTTACAAACGCAACGTTTTTGTGTTTATTTGTTTGTCGTAACTATGTTTTGTATTTGCCTTTGAAAAAGACTCATTGGGAGTCGAAAGCGCTTAGGCTAGTTAGTTACTAGTTTCGTACTGTTCGTCGTCAGTTTATTGCATCTATATATATATATATATATATATATATATATATATATATATATATATATAATATATATATATATATATATATATATATATATATATATATATATATATATATATATATATATATATATATATATATATATATATATATATATATATATATATATATATACTCCTCACTGGCGTATTGATGATATAAATTGAATCATTGACTTTTAAAATGTGTTCCAAATTAAAGTAGTAACATGACGAATTTAGTGGCAATACAAAGCCACCAAAATATATCACATTGCTGAAAACACATTACCATTATATTTTAGCATACCTTAATGTATATCTTTGTGCCAAGTTAAGATTAGATTTTTTTAAACTTCACAGTGCATTTGAAATAAAAACAATCATGTCAACTTTACATTCACTGAAGAAGTTTTCAGTATGATGTTTGCCCATAACTGTATATTTCAATTTCTAGTTACAGCAGCCATATCGCTTTGAGAAACAATGAATTATGATTATGCTTTCGTAGTCCTCATGTCAAATATCTGGAATAGGAAAGAAGCTGATTTACAAAAATAAAGTTGTACAAAATATCAGGAAATTATGATTAGCTTTTTATATGCGTTATATTTTTGTAGTCTGAAATTTTCATCATATCTGTTGGGAAATGTTTTTGTTTCTTGTGAATTAGATACCATCCACTGCTAGATGGTTTTTCATTCATTTGTTGACGATGCATCCAGGTTTTTCAATTTTAACGACTTGTGTCCTAAACCATTTTGTGTTTTTCGTTTATATTGGCATACTATTTGGCGCAATATGGATAGGAACATCAGGTTTACAAATGTCTGCTGGCCTTATATCTGAATTATGTGTGTAGATAGGAACTAGGTTATTCTTTGTTTAATTTGTTTTTAGTACATCTTGCGATTAATATTCCTGATGTTCTTGACATTGTCTTCTGCTACTGTTTTGTCTGTCTTTCATTGACATCAAGATACTCTAGGCCAATCGAATCTTTCTTTAGTGTAACATCTCCCAATTCATATTATAATGTTTTGTCAATCCCCTCAAACCAAATTGCACAAATGTTGTTAAACCATAATGTGTTAACAATGGCTTCCGATTTTTCCATCCCCATTAGTCGTTCTCTATAAAAGGAATGTGTTTTATCGTGTGTCCTAGGTTAATGTCAATTGGGTTTATTTCATTTTCTTTAGATTTTAAATCTGCCTGCTTAGCCAAAAGAGCTTGTCTTATCATTGCAAACTTTTGTTCATTTGTTCATTTCCTTTCATGATTTAACTAGCATATTTCTTGACTTTAAGTTGGCGAGCGATGGCACTGTTGATGCTTATGAAGCTGTTCGATTCAAACCCAGAACCATCTTTCCTCCAAACATTGATTTCATATTTTACTGCATTCTGCTTACGTTCCATAATTTTCAGTATATCATCGGATTCATGGAGTAAAATTCCGTACTAACAAGCAGGTCCCCGAGATAAAATGATCATTTTCATTTACAAACATCTCAGCAATCTCTCTATCAAACTCCTCAATTAACTCAGAATTTATTAAATTCAATTCTGCTTCATCATCTTTCTCCTTTTCGGATGTCAATGTTTTCTTTTTCCCACAGAGATGCACATTGTTTGAATTTTGCAAGAGAGAGAGAGACAGAGACAGACAGATAGACAGAGATACTGGAAACAACAGTGGTAACAGAAATGACTTCCGACGGCACAGGATGAAACTAAGTAATATTTATTTCCTCAATTTAGTATGGTTGTTTTCTGCTATAAAACTGTTGGCTTCTATAAAATTAATTTACATGAAAATCAATTTTTGGTTATTTGTTTTCATTTATAAATGAACTATTCCATGATATTTATATCCATGTTTATATCCATGTGTAGAGAATACGATAGTTATAAAGACATGACCCTATTATTAATTCCCTAATATAAATTTATCGATAACTGTCGAAAAACAAAGCGAAACTCACAAAATTTAGATGCAAAAAGCAGTGTTAGAGGAATCTAAAAAAATATATAGAAGTTATAATCTTAAGATTTAAAGCAATATGTGATAAAGGTGGATAACAAGCAAAGTACTTTTTACATCTTGAAAAGGAAATTATATATATATATATATATATATATATATATATATATATATATATATATATATATATATATATATATATATATATAAATATAATTTGACATTGGGGAATGAAGTATAATAATTAAGCAAAGATATTCAACAAAATAAATGTATATATGATTTCTTTGGTTACATTCGAAAAAATGTAATAGGGTGATAGCAGGAAAGTTGCATATCCAATATAAGTTTCCAGTTTGAAAACATGTTCATGTGCACACAACGAAAAATCTTTACGAAAATTAATGTTTTGTCTTTTTGTAAGAAATCGTAAAATGATATGTCCTAACACATATATTGACTACCTACGTTATTGCAGTACAGTCTACAATGTCTTAAATACTGTACATGTCTATGAAAGTATATAAGTAAAAGGATACAAATATTTCAATAATACATTTCTAGATCCAATAATATTAAGATAGGTTCCTGATACATACATTTAGAACACCGCCTTTTCCTTAATACCGTTGTGATATTAATTCTTGATTTATTGTTTCACGTGGTTGAAATAGTATAAACACGTTCCTGATTACGAAACATTTATAACTGCTTTTTAAAAATATTCTTACTACACATGCTTTGGCAAGTGCAGGTACCATTTGTTTCGGCATGGCCCATCTCAACTCTCATATAAAATATAATCACACACACAAACACCCACATGTGTGTTTACATGTGGGTATAATAAAAAGTTATTTATATTTCTTCTGAAAAACTATATATTTGTATTGCTATAAGACCAATGTTCACATTTGTTAGAAAAGCTATTTATTTTGCTACAATTATATAAAAATGTCATATTTAATGCACTGTAAATTTCATCGCACAAAGGAATATTCAATCTGTTTGGACCACCTTAGCTATTCATACCGATGTATTGAAAATTTAATTCGCTGAGAGGTTTCAAATGACAAAACAAATAATTTTGTCTTATCATTTATTTGTAAGTAGCTGAAGTAGACCAGGTATATGCTCATCTTCTTGGCACAGTATAAAACCTGTGTTAGATTAAACCCTACTGCGAAATGTTTACTGTAGATCAGCCATACTGTATAATCAAGTTTGCACACCTTCATCAGATATAAGTTTAATCGGGTAGAATAATTTTTCCCGTGGTCTGCGGAAATGGGTTTAAATAAGAGAGAAAGAAAATATAACAATTTTTAATTATCGTCACGTGAGTAAATATAGTCTCATAATGAGTGCGCATTTTGGAATTTATACATTCCTAAGGACAACTACCATATACAATATTAAAAAGAAGTAATTGTCAAATATTTTAGTAGCTCTATGCATTGTATGTATTAAAACAGTGTATGAAAGACGTTACAAGACTTGCATGAAACTGTTTCAGATAATACAAAGGTTATAAGAGATAAAGAGATAATACCTTATCATAAGAACTAAAGTGAAGCCTAATTAAAAATATACCATAAAAAAGGAATAATTGTTGATAAATTTACTTAGATGTAAATGGGTTCCTTCATGGTTCCTCGGTGTACTGATTGTTAGAAGTATTCATATCGTCACTAGAAACAGCTACGTTAGCTTACGATATACGGGTAATATTTAAATATAAGATCCACGTTTACGTTGACAATTAAGACCAAATGGTCTTACAGTAAAAAAGCAAATATGTTAATTACCAAAACTAATGATAAAATATGCGGTGCAAATAAGACAATTTTCCCATACTTAGTTTGAGTTTTGGCAACGTGTTTTAATAACGTTGTAATGAAGTTCACTGACGTTATTATCATAAGAAAACTTGGTTGACCTCTTCATCTATTCGTCATATATGTAAGCGATATTTATCCATTAATGTCACTGAAGACAAATAGACGTATTTTATGAAAACTTGCTTGATCTCGTAATCAATTCATTGAAGGTGTGATTTTTCAATAATGTCAACCAAGACAGATGATGATATGGGATATGTAAAGTTTATTTAACTGCTTCATTTTTATTAGTTAATTCATTATCTATGCAGGACATTAACTAGGGAAAACGAATACGCTGATATGCGTTTAGTTAAATGATACTATTTGAGGAAAGAGATGCATGTTACATTTTAATGACTGACTTTCTTCAGTTGTCTTCAGAATAACCCTCGTATATTTGTATGGTATAAATTGTATGTCATTTTTTGGTATTAATTAGCCTTTTTGGAAAGTTAAAGTAGGATATTAAATTTCTTGAGCACTCAGAGGTAAAGTAGAAAACCTGTGTTCACCTATTTATCAATCTTACAGCATGTATTGCAACAACATCTTTGTATTTTATGCGAGCATATGTGTCCGTGTGCAAATGTGTGTGTATGAAATTAATGCATAAAATAAAGTTGATAATTATATCATGGATTTCTTTACAAGAACATGTCTGCGCAAAATTTCTGCCCTTATGAATAATGACATACAACTTTATATATATATATATATATATATATATATATATATATATATATATATATATATATATATATATATATATATATAGATAGATAGATAGATAGATAGATAGATAGATAGATAGATAGATAGATAGATAGATAGGTAGATAGGTAGGTAGGTAGGTAGGTAGGTAGGTAGGTAGGTAGATAGATAGATAGATAGATAGATAGATAGATAGATAGATAGATAGATAGATAGATAGATAGATAGATAGATAGATAGATAGATAGATAGATTCAATCGTCTTTCGTGATTATTGACGTATTAAATTTGTGTAACATTTATTAAACAAAAAACTAAAAGCAAGGAAAATAAAATATATAATCGTCCAGTTATTGAGTTGTATACTTGGAAGATTTACAATAATAAGGTTAATGGAATAATCATATTTCATTAAAAGTTGTGTCTGTTTTCATTTTCGTACTTGTGTTAATATCTTAGGCAATTCGTTTCGAGTGAAACGGCATTAGGTGAATGCAAAATCCAAAATATACATCCATAACAGGCATACATTGAGCATGCACTTGACAAAATGGTCTGATTAAATTCAAATTATATCGGCTATATCATTTTATATTTCGAACAGATATGTGTTTAAACATTTTGCATGTACCGTTTTGGTACATATATAGAGGTATCGAGTAGTGTCTTAATATATTTATTTGTGTATAAATAATATACATCATTAAAGTAAATATCATCTTTCAAGAATGTTAAGAACGCGAGCAAAAAGTTACTATCCTATATTTTGCAGTACAATGAAACGCAACATTAATCCTACCCCATACCTTGTAAAATGAGAGGGATGCGTTTGTTTTGTTATTTGTTGTATATCCATCACATTGCTGTAAAACATTAATTACTGAACAATTGTAGAAGCACAAATAAAATATATTCGACCTAAAAACTCAGTTATTTATGTCTTCTTTATACTTTTTCCGCGTGATAAATGTTTGCAAAAGTCCTTTTTAAGTGGTTTTGTTAGTGGAGTGACTTTGACTTACGTGTTAATGTTAACGTAATAAGAGACCACATGAAAAAATCTCGCGAGATTTGAAGTGATGTTCTGAGTGTAAATACGCTTTCTAAATATTGGTTTGGCCATAGTCATTCAAAATCATGATGGAAAAATGTTCATATATGTATTTATTTTAAACTTGTTGTCAGAATATTTTATGCTTCGTTTGATTTTTGGATTCGATAATTTATTTGCCTGGACACTCTGCAAGGTGACTTTCTTATAAAACATTCTGCAAAATATTCAAACAAATTAATTATGGATTTATTCCGAAATAAAGACTAAGGTTCAAGTTAGGAATTTTTGTTATTTATATATTGGACTACATCTAACGTTATCGCCCTCCATATTTATACGTCGTTGGGACTCAAACCTGGATTCCTATAGGACTATGAGGTAATAGGACTTGAATTTTTATTCTTAGAATGATATTTGGATTATAATACCATATTGTAAGTCCTATTTACAAATATTTACATTGTTGTCTAGGAAACTAGTTGTTTTGTTAAAATGAACAAAGCATGTAGGCTTTCACTCTTTTCTTTCTTACTGAGTATGAGCCCTTATCACGTAACAAAATAGTTTATTAAAAATAAGGTCAAAATAAGATCCACCAAAACGTTTAGTCTTGACTTGAGCAATGTTTGTTAGTACAAATAATTAGCAAAGGTTATCTTAACATGTTCCGTTTGTAAACGCATATACGAAAATTCGAAAGAAGACAGAAATACATTGGCCTTGAAGTATTTAATATCGCGCAGTCATATTCAGTTTTGTTACATAATTATCATTCTTCTAACTTTTCAATGTAAATATGTGCCTTACAGTGCTTTATCGTGGTAACCTTTTCTCAAAAGTTACAAAACTTTAATTCGCAGGTTTCACCTCTCAGTCAAAATAATCTTATTTTGATCATTGTGAGGAGCAGGAGTGCATTTATATACTTTATGCAACATCAGTTTGTTGGAATACGTTTGTAATGCTGGACTTGCGCATAAACATTGGTTTCAAATTCTGAACAGCAACAAGGAAGGATATTTGCTATTAGTGATGTATGGAATGCATCTCCTTTCAATACATAACAAATATGTCAAATTGGATTATAATGAGGCTGTGTTTCTATTTTGAGTTGCGACAAAGGTGGTCTTGAATATTAGGTGAACATATGTAAAATTGTCGGCACTTGCTGTACTGACAAAGAAGTGTAGATATCACAGGTTTTGCAAAAACGTACACCTTGTAATAACAGGGTCTAATGTTGGGGTGGCCATGGCAAATTTCCAGCAATATTTTTAAAAAGAGACAAACAAAATCTACTAGTTTTTCCTTAAATAGTGTACTAACATAATAAGTACAGTAACAATAAAACCTGAACTTATATGTAGAATGGTGAGGTCCATTTCACTTGACAGCTTTATTTCCTTGAAACTAAATTGAAATTCCTCTCTTTCTTTTATTGTTCCTTCAGCGACTGTATTTACTTTCTTCTCTTTGCATTTGAGTTCGTATTTACTAATCTTCTCTTTTTCTGTATCTTTCATACTTCGGAAGCTGCATTTTTATCCAACTGTAGGACCAGAATACTTTGATTTTAATTAACGTTAAGGAAACGTTCGCCTGGGAATTAGTACATTTTCTGACGAGCTAGATTTATTCATTCGTTTACAAGGAGTCTAAACTTTCATAGATAGGATTAGAAATAAAGTTATCGAAATACATTGCAAAGTTTCTTGGTTTCATTATACGTTCCTAAATGTGATATAATAAAACAGGCACAAGGTTAATTCAAATCAAGTAAACTTAAACTTCGAAACAAAGTTTTCTAAAGTAGGTTAGACAAATTACCAATAAAAGCCTCGTTGTCATATTGACCCAATTTATATTCATGGACATCAAAGAATTATATATATATATATATATATATATATATATATATATATATATATATATATATATATATATATATATATAATGTTTACATGAAACTCATTGTACAAAGAACGATGAAATATATTGGGCCGCTGAGTGGGTATTCAAATGTATATTTAGCCACTGCTATAGCAATAGTGATGTTGTTTCTAAACGTTATTGAAATACATATAGAAAGATGTGACAGTCAAGTAATGTTTATTATTTTAGATAATGACAACAGAATAACCCACGCAAATGTTTCTGGTATTAATTGTATGGTATTTTATGGTATTAATTAGCTTTTTTGGAAAGTTAAAGGAGGATATTATGCTTCTTAAGCACCAGTCAAATATAATGTGCGAAGACTGGAATACTTTTCAGAACGTGGATTTGGATACTTGGAGCCAACAATGTAATGCAGCGATTCAAGACCTTAAAATAAATTGGAAGTAATTGATCCGTTGCGGAATTCAAATCAAGACTTTTTGATGTATACCTGGAGGTCCAAATCTCCCCTGAAACAAAGTAGATTAGATTACATTCTCGTATCTGAAGACATTCATATGAATACAACTAAATGCTTATATCTTACCTGATCTATTGCCTTGAGTGTGGCTTTCTCAACATGTTAATAAAGAAAACAATATTGGAATCTTAATGCCCAAATATTGAGTAACATTGACGATACTGATTTGGTCAAAAAATGTATAGTTGACACTGTAAATGAATATTATGTAGGGGGAAATAAATGTTATTCCCTCCGTGTTTCTCTTTCATGTAATGACTAAATGCTCTTTTAAAATTGGAAATGAAAATACGATCTAATACTGTATGTCTTTATTTTAGGGAATCAAACGAAAAACTGGAACAATAAAGACAATTAGACTGTATAGAATATAATTTTATGGGAACTGTCAAACAACATAGATAAGGAAACTAAAGAAATGTAGATGCAAGAAGCAGTGTAAGACGAATCTAACGAAAAATACATATATATTATAATCTTAAGATCTAAAGCAGATGTTACGAATTTGGATAACAAAGGACAGTACTTTTTAAATCTTGAAAAGGAAATTATGGCAGGACGATAATATGATTAATTTTAGCTGATAAAAGAAAATTATCTGATCCAAAAATATTTTAGAAGCCCATAATAGTTTTAAATGGAAATGTGCAAAAAATTATAATTGTTTAGCATAATGACGAGGAGACCCAAGAAATATAAATATGATTATCTAACTAAAGTAGAGTTCTTGATCACAGTATTAAACTCAGCAAAGTAGAAAGAGATCTTGTGTGAGTGTGTGCTTATAATTAATAAGTGCGGTATGTCAATAAATTTCTTTGGAAGTCCCTTGCAGATCAATAAGTTACATATAAACTGTAGGCAAACTTTCAGATTTTGAGACACAAGGAGTCATAACATGTTTAATAGAGGATGAAAAAGTCAAAAGATTTTTCAAACATTGGAGACTTTTATCACTTTTAAATATCGACTATACTATTTCACCGGGAGTTATTTCAGCCAGGATCAAAGAAGTTCTTCACTCTATAATCGGTGAAAAACAGAAAGGATTTATGAAGAGTATATTTATAGGAACAATACCAGTCTATTATACGATATCCTGAATTAACTTGAGAATAAAAAGATATGGTTAAATATTATTACAAAACTTTGAAAAAAAACTTTGACTCAATTCAAAGGACCTTTATGGAGGCAGATTTTCAATCCTTTACCTTTGGTGATACTGTTTGTAGGTGATTTCAGCTGTTATGTAATAACATTAAAAATTGTGCTACTCACAATGAGCTTATGTCTTTATTTTAGACTTGAAAGAAGATGTATTGAAGGAGATACTCTTGCACCATACAAACTTCAAAGCATCATTGAAGTCCATGAATATAAATCGGGTCAGTATGACAAAAATGCATTTATTGTTTTAGATGGATCGCAACTTTCCCTTATAGTAACTATGAATATCTTGCAAGTTCTTTTTAATATAATTTGGACTTAAATCTAATATAACCAAAACCCACATAGATTTCAATCAGGAAAGTTTCGAAAGAAAGAATGTTTTGATATGTGTCTAATTTGGTCCTCCTCCATCTTTACATTTATCTGCATATATTTACAACAAATGGTGGAAATTAATTATGTGAAGAAACAAAGAAATGCAAAACCAATATTGGCAAGCTGGAGTCAAAGACATATGTCAATAGTTAATAAGGTAACTGTTAAAAAATTCCGTGTTCTGCCTATATTTATATATCTTTTCTCAGCACTTCCAAATCCATCAGCAAATGTTGAAGCAGAACTAAATCGAACATTATTTAGATTTGTATGGGGTGGAAACGTGATGAAAATTAATCGTGATATACTAGTAGCTCCAGATACAGAAGGACTAGTTAATATGTTACACATATTCTTTATTTCTTAGATATTTTGAAATAAGATGAAAAAGATTGCTGTATAATGAAAATGGAGCTTGACAGAACTTAGCCAATACAACTGTACAGAAATAACAAATATATTTTGAAATTAGGGCGAAGAAGTTTAGGAGAATTTAGTACGTTCATTAAGAAGAATTTCTTAACAGATGTCATTTTTGCGTTATCTAATTGGAAAGAGGGATCGTAATGTTCAATGAGTTTTTATACATAAGTACTGTTTTAATTTTGTCACGCCTAGGTTTTCTATTGATGCAAGGCTTGGATAGAAGCTGGTTTTAAATTTTGAATGATCTTGTAGATGACCATGGTAATTTAATAACTTTTGAACTGTTTAAAATAAAAAGCAGAAGCGATGACTTCTTGAAAAACTTTTATGTAACATCCAAAGTTCCAAAAGCATGGTAGGAGGCCTTAATAATATTTAGCACATTATTATTTTGATAAGTAGTAGGATAAATTAATAAACCAGCAACAACGTAATTCACTTAAGTTTGAAGATGTTTCAAAAAGGCTAAAAGCGAACAAACTGCTAAACATGACTATTGGATGCAAGTGCTAAATAAGATAAAATATAAATGTATGAAGTGAGGAGTGATCTACAATTTATATCCGGGCTAACTGTTGTACAAGGGATACCAAGTTGATCTCTATTATCTTTAAAATGATCGCTTCTAATGACTTTTAAAATGGAGTGAATATATTGGACGATAACTAATGTACTTTCTGTAAGAGAGGAAATAAAACCATTGAACATCTCTTCTATGATCGCATTATTGTTTG
Organism: Potamilus streckersoni; assembly: GCA_016746295.1. Taxonomy (NCBI): domain Eukaryota; kingdom Metazoa; phylum Mollusca; class Bivalvia; order Unionida; family Unionidae; genus Potamilus; species Potamilus streckersoni. The sequence goes on along the minus strand of JAEAOA010001149.1, from coordinate 65,117 downwards.
ACAGTTCTGGTATACTTTTATTGAACATTTTACACTTTCTTGCTCAAATATTGTACATGTGTTCAAAGAAGAAACACTTTTAGGAAGTTTGTGATTGAGTTTTTAACGGCGAAGCAGAACTATGAGGCTGTGTAGAGCCATACATGTTTTATCTTTCATTATTTAAAAATGGTAAAAGGTTTCGTATCGACCAGTGAATAGTCAATGTTGAAACGACAAAATAGTAATGGCGATAAATAAAACAAGTTTCCCGATCAACAGGGAATTAACTAATTTTATTAATGTATGAATGATGTATGACTACGACAACAGATGAAATATAATTAAAATCTAGCGACTATATATATATATATATATATATATATATATATATATATATATATATATATATATATATATATATATATATATATATATATATATATATATAAACTGTTCAAGGAGAGGGCATAAGAGCTATAACTTATGCTAAATATTTATTGTCTTCTGGAAGTCTATAATATTAGATATGCTAACTGCATCAAAAAGCTCCCTAATGTCATGTTCATTGCAATAATGATCATGCGTAGGTTGGAGGTTGAAACACTCTAGCATTAAGGGCTTAAAAGACAATGGTTTATTGCCATATATGCACTCTGGTGGGTCGTCTACTATTAGTAATAATGCTGTGAGTAACAAACTTCAGGCCATCCAACCAGCCATAGTAAAATGGATTCCTTCAAATAGAGCCGTCCGTAAGGAAGAGGTAGTCATGTCAAGAATTCGAATCAGAAAGTGAACAACGAGACAGATGTTGTAATTTCTAGCTTTTTTGGCAAAATATTATATTATTCTTTATACTTGCAGATTCTTTATGCAAGGTCCTTCCATTTATGTTTTTAAGTAGAGAGATGTAATGCATAGGAACTTTGAATTATACGGTGCAATTGGTAAATAAAAAAGAGGACGAGTTTCTTCAAAACTGGACATCAAAATATAAATATGTTACTTGTATCTGATTAGATGGTAAACAGGAGCAAAACACTATTTTCACACGTCTGTCATCTACATGTAATTGTCTAAATGTTTAAATTGAATATCTAAAGAGATTGTGTGCCATATGCATGTGTGCATGCGTGTGTGTGTGTGTGTGTGTTGTATTTTCTAAATATTATGTTTGCTATTCCTAGTTTATCTGGACAAAAAGCTTGATTGTAAGATGACCTTGAGATGGATACTGAATTCAATAGCCAAACCCATTATGGTGATGATATAAAAGAACAAAGATAAAAAAGGAAAAAAATAGTAGGTTGAAATAATTGTCATGTGGCTTAACTATAGTCAACGTATATCTAAATAAGGACAAAATTGTTGTAATACGTTCATTGGAATATTGCATTCATCTAATAATGCGTATATGGTGATATTTCGAATAGTTGTAAAACCCGTCATATATTTAAGGTAAAAACAAATAATATATACGCATGAATAGGATTCTTATTCTTCTCATTATTATTATTATTACTATTATTATTATTATTATTATTATTATTATTATTATTATTATTATTATTATTATTATTATTATTATTATTATTATTTCAGGCACAAAGTAAACAAGCTAACTATACTTGCGTCTAAAAAATATTGAAATTGATTCGAACGTTATCAATGTAGTTTATTTTATATTATCACGTGCATCCTTGCAAGTCAGTTACGTATCAAATATTCAACACCATTATCTCAGTATTACTTTCAGCAATGTTATCATATTATCCCAGATATGTGGCAGGTTGATAAAGCCATGGTCCCTGTTCAGCGTCGGTTTGTGCGCACTGATGTTGTTTGTTTATTCAACCCAACGCCAAAACCAGGCTTGTTCTCGATTTTTTTATTTTTAACGAAGTTCCAATTTATAATATGGAAAGGTCAAATTTTAATATCCCGTGATACTTCAGACACACTCGTACTTAACATTTATATTTTCACTAATTTATGTTTCACCAATATATTTTTGATGGTCTCTGACAGTTATCTTTCTCCGACCCACTTAATGTGATTGATTGGTCCACAAATATAGCTCCTGTCAGGCTTATCCTTAGGATGAACTAACATATGTCGCTCTGCATTTCATCCAGAGATGTCAATGGTCAGTAGAAATGAAATTGAGCCTTCTGATGAAAGTCATAGCTTAAGGATGAAAGATGTTGGTGAATGTCCTTAGAAAGTTACATATATTGTCAAATATGAATCTTATTACGTACTATTCAGTTACGATTTGATCACAGTACTTTATGAGACCTTTTCAACTACATTTATACATGATTACTTTATTGCAAACTGTGATAATAGTGCAAATAAAGAGACGTGGGTAGTGGGAAATTTCCAAACTGCCCACAATATTTTTAGCTGGCCACTGCGTGAGTCTAAAGAATATGAATCGTCCCATAATCTACGTATGTATATATATATATATATATATATATATATTTATATATATATATATATATATATATATATATATATATATATATATATATATATATATATATATATATATATATATATATGTATATATATATATATATATATATATATATATATATATATATATATATATATGTATATATATATATATATATATATATATATATATATATATATATATATATATATATATATATATATATATATATATATATATATATATATATATATATATATATATATATATATATACTACGTAGGTTATAGAACGATTCGCAATCTTCAAACTGACGTAGTCGGCAGTTAAAAATATTGTGGACAGTTTGGACACTGCCCACTACCCACGTCTCTTTATCGGCACTATTATCACATACTACAGTTAAGTAATCATGTGAAATGCTTATAAATCATACATCTTGTACAAACAATCATTGATAACGCAAGTGATTTATCTTTTCTGTTTAATTATACGATTTATATTTTATTCAATTCGAATTGAAATATTCTTGAGTTACATTCCAATGGGACCTAAAGCTCATCAGACACCACGAAAGATTGACCTGGAACTAATATGTTTTGTATTGTCCTTACGTTTTTCATTAGAGAGCAACTGGAATGAATGTAAGTATCAGGATGAAACTCACAACGTAACGCATTTTGAGTGATAACGTTTAAAACATCGTGATGACAGGCCTCTGGCGACAACAGTTTCGCTTTTGACTGTACTAATTATCTTATAAAAAAAGAAAATGTTTTCACTCACTCTGATGTTGGCTTCACTCTGGAAATGATTCTCTGTCCAGGGTGTTTAGAGAAAATATTGAGAATCTAACATGTAATATTGTTATATTATTACAGGTTAGGTTCCCTTACTTTATTTGTAACAAATCCCTGTGGTTGAGATTATTACGCAAGTACAGATATAGTGCAGTTAATTTCTCCAATGCTCGGTAATTGGGGTTGGATGGAGATAAGAGGAAATCTTGTACACACGTATTAAAAAGGATAATAGGAAAACAATTGTGGTTGATGTTATTCAAATAGCAGACGAGTGTAGTGCATTTGCTAAATATTGTTTTGAAACTGATATTGTCCTGACAAAATTACATCACATCTTTTTAGTCAAGGAAACACAATTAATCAGTCCATGTGGTTTGAAAGAAATGGTATACTTCGTTGTGAATAATGCTAAAACTACGAAGACATTGGAATAAAGGCAAACGTTATTTTTAATGACTGGTGTATGAGTTACACCTGCTGGTGCGTCCTCTAGTGTGAAGACTCCTTTAAAATATCAAGTGCAGCGGCAAACCTTAGTATTGACCCATGGATCCACAACTTGGCAAAGATCATTTTGTCGTGATCCACATTTCTATACTCAGTTGAAAAGGGCACATGGCGAAAAAATGGAATCTGGCAAGTAAAATGTCACTGGTTTACGATGTCGAGAAATTTCCTCTTTTAACGCTTCGTGAAAATTCACGACGATGTTTAAGTCTAAGTTTAATAAATGACTGGAAGAATGAACCTGCGTCAAATATTAAATAAACGTGCTACAAAATATAGTGAACTGTCCTAACTGATAAGACATAAACATATTTATGAGAAATAAAGACATGGAAAATGAAAGGACAAAAACTTTGGAAGATATCCATTCGCACTAAGGAACTGTCTAAAGAATCTCCTTTTCTTCTATTTTAATTTGTAGTTGTGTGACAAGTACATAAAACACTATTCGTTTAATAGTAAAATGATGCTGTATGCCTTTGATCTTAGTAGTGCCAGTAATGTGAATGAAACTGTGCAAAATATAAAGCTGTTTATTAAAATAGATTTTAGAGCTAAAGGTATTAGTGTTATTATCTTTGCAATCCATGTCAAAGAGGCTTTGCTGATCTGCCTTTCACAACGAAAGACAAGTAGTCATATCTTATTGATGTGATTATTGCATTTTTCGAATCAGCTATTTCAAAAGAGATGCAAACATATGATAATGATGTTCAAGAATCTTAGCATTAAATATTCGGAACCTTTCAGCTATACCTGCGCATAATCCAGGTCCGAATGCTGACAACAAAGACCCTGATCTCCTGTCGCATAAAGCTTTCTAAAATACATCCGGAGTTGTTTTGTGCATGATCATATATCAGGGCTTGTTGTAATACAAGTGTATTTTAAATATTTCGTTTTTGCAGTCTATTTTGGTGTTTATATTAAGGGGACAACCCTTGCAACTTGAAATTAATATATTATGTCTCCAACATTCTTGTGCCAAATTCCATTAAACACTTTATATAATATGATAATGTTGCAAAATGTACCATTCTAAGTAATGGTCATTTATAGGAATATACTAATATGTTAGGCTAGTACAGTTTGTTTTCAAAATGAATTATATTTTTGATAAGAGTTCATGTTTAAAAAATTCCAGTACAGGATAAGCTTATTTTGCACTTACTTTCTACAAGTTTTAAAATAACACCAATCATTCCCTGTTACTTAGATAGTTACCTAGTGGACTAATATACTTGATTCATGGTCATTGGGTTTGAATCCTTCACATATTAATTGTATTGGCTGTTTTAGGTGTCTGAGCAAAGAACTTGATCGCCCTAGCCTTAGTACTGAATAGTCAAAATGTGGTGATGTGCATTAAAACCACTGCCATCAATCGTTTTTTGTACTTTAGGCCTTTAATTCATGGCAGATTAAGAAGGGTTACTATTATCAGTATACGTTATAATAGATCTGCCAAAACAAAAGAGATTTTGCCAAGTCATAAGACCAATACATGTCCTGGTTTGTTTTCTTTTCTAAGCTGATTCTTGTTCTTGTGTAAATATCTTCTATAGATCTTATGATACTTGCTTTCTTAACTGGTAGAATTTCATGGATTCAAATTATGTTATTTTCTTTTTTTGGAATATCTTCCTATTCTGGACTATGATAATTTGAATATTTTATCCTGTTCAAAACTTGACAATGATTGTGCAACAATGCTATTACCACATAATATATTTCTTTGGAACATCTGTTTTTGTGTTCAGAGGGCCCTCTTGGGCATCATGTAATTTAATTTTCTGTTCTGTCCATTAAGTTTAACAGCCAATCACTACTTTAACAAAGTAACCTAGCACTTTACCAATTCCAACTAATTCTCACAAACTACTGTTTTATCAAAACGATCATAAAGTTGTTACCAATGAATGACTTCACATACTTCCCTAGTCTTGGTGACCAAGATATTTGCTTTTCTCTTCGTCGCTGTACTCTTGGTCAAGGTACATAACTGTCATTGTCTACGAACAATATAACCATCATTTATTGATATGTCACACAACACCAATAAACTCTGATATCTGCCTGCAATTACTATAGTTTGGCAATGTACATTTACCATCATCAAAACTATACCTTAAAATAAACATGTTTTCAGTGCAGCTTGAATGATGTCGACTTTTCATGTTTGTAATACTTAACCTAATTATACGAATTTTTAAAGTCTCTTCATGCTGTTATTAACTTGGTGAATTTTCTTCTTTAATATTATACAGTGTAACAAATTGTTGGCAGGTGTCATTTATTATTTTTTGTCTGTTTTTCATGGGTTGTCTGTTGATAAAATATCATGTCATTGATATTGTTTATTGGCCATAAATGTCACATCTATGTCATCACCTTTTGACAAATTGTTTCATAGAATGATTAGTATTTAAAAACAACTCATCCTCAGCGAATTTGTCGCCAGATATTTTGTTCCGTAGTATTTCATCCCATTGGGCAATTCACCCTATGGCAATTTGTCCTTTTCCAAATATTTTCATATTGAAACAGCCTCTCAGAAAATTGGGTGTTATGGATATCAAATACAAATATATAAATTGTATTACTGTAATGACATATTCTGTCTTTCCATATTCTATTTAAAATTAAAAACAACTATAATAATAATAATAATAATAATAATAATAATAATAATAATAATAATAATAATAATAATAATAATAATAATAATAATAATAATTATAATAATAATAATAATAATAATAATAATAATAATAATAATTATAATAATAATAATAATAATAATAATAATAATAATAATAATAATAATAATAATAATAATAAAGTATGCTTAATAATAGTAAAACTAGCAATACTTTTTAAAAATTGTTGTTTATTTTCATGTAATAGTCTTAGTCCGCTTATCCGTAATTGAACATGTCAAGATTTATCTTAGGTGGTTATTAATATATACAACACAATTTCAATACAACTGCCAACTGAGCAAGAAATTTTGAATGTAATCAAGAACTTACTAGTAACCAATTTTTTGACAGTGGTCATGGTCATTTTTATTTGTGTTGACTGTTATTTTTGTGCATGTCACCATGTGACAGTAGAACCTGTGTAAAAGTGAGAAGCGGAATGTTGATTAAATATGCGTATGATAGCGAATGCTTAACACTCAAAAAGACTTCAGTTGATGTATTATTATGTTTAATGTTTGGGGGATTTCAGATTGTATTGGAAGGGTATTTATTATTGTTTATATTTTACTTGATTGATTCATTTAACACAAATGTGATTGAGAATTAATGTAGATATCATTACGCAAGAGACAAACATAAATATCAGCATTTTAATTAACAGCGACTATCCCCTATTTTCTAGCATCAAACAACAGATACAAAATTGGTAGGGATCAATAAAACTGCATGACATCTTGAAATAAAAGTTTCAGTCGATAAAGTTTTTTGGTTTCTTGTTTATATAGAATCAGCATATCACGTGGTCACACTGGAGCAAGTACAGTTATGATAATGCCAGTTTTATAGGCGGCAAGAACAGCTTAATTCTGACCAGAACTCGCTTAGAGAATCTAGAAGTTAAATTTGAACAACAGTAACATCCAGTATCAAATGAGTGCAAAGACGAACGCAAATGACAATTGTATATTCAAATCCACAACTAAACTTTTAATAGCAACAAAGACTACATTTAATTAATACTTTGTTTTGCAATATCCAATAGATTTTAAAGACAGAAAATTAGTGCATTTTAAACTATCGGTGACATGTGAACCTATGAATATGTACACGTGGGCAAAAATTAAAACTTTGCCATCATAATATATTTCAAATAAAGTTAATCAAGCAGAAATAAAACTTGTGCAAATGCAACAGTTATCATTGATGGCTTAGTAGAGTATCAGAAAATTTGACTTAATAAAATATAGGTAGACTCAAGCTTTCATTATGCCTGGAGTGCGTGAATGCTTTAATAAAGGTGAGTAATATATGTTAATGGCACATGCAGAAATTCTTTTAAAATAGAATAACAGCATTTGACCGAAACTAGCACGTTATAAAATGTTATATGTCTGAGTTCCAAAATGGATATTTTTGAGAGAGTGGTTTATGAGATCTGATCAACTCTTGTGTTTCATGTCCCTATAACGGAATGTATTTGTATCCCAAAACGTTACGGTAAAATAACTGGTGACTGCAAAGATATAGTCAAACATAAGATAGGAACTAAAATGCGATTTATATCGATTCATCTCATCACAGAAACTTTGATAACATATTTATCACTGGTTGTTGTAAATATCTTTGATATAAAGATTTCCGATTCTAAAAGACCCATTCATATATTTAATGTATATTATCATTATAATGGCGTTTTGTTTCCTATGTTGTGCAAATGACTCCATTTCCGCCTTGGGCAAATGACGTTGAACTATATGTCCAAATGTTTGTTATCATATCGTACTTAATAATCCCAAAGCTTTAGTATAAATTGATTTCATATTATCATTAATGTCAAACCTAAATGAAAATACATAGATTCTTGTATTTAAAGGAAACAAATGACACACTTTGATCTAAATAGTATTTAAAAGATGAAAATTAAAGGCATACACAAAAGAAGATATACCAATAACTATCTAATTTACACATACAATATTTTTGAAAAAAAAACGATATATCGAACGGACCAAAACATTGGAGAAAAAATATTAAAAATTAATAGCACTTTTTCACTTTGATTGCGACAAAAAAGTACAAAATATAAATTGTTTAAAACATTTTCCTATTCAAACTTATAATCACTCACAGAAAAAATATAATATAGTTTAAGAAATATTAAGGTTTAATTTGGGGAATAACAAAAATAAAATACAAAATAATAGAAATAAATTATTAAAGAAAGTTTACTTAAAACAAATGTTTATAACAGTTTATACAATTCACTTTCAAAGCAATATTATATAAATCAGAATTTTATAATATTTATGAAGATCATATCACGTATTCATAAACAATAAGTTTAACTAAAGAAATCATTTTAATATCAACATATATTTATAATCATTCAAAATAAATTGTATAACAAATATATGAAGAAACTAAATATGTCATCACTAGAGGTCAGTGTTTGTGTTACAACACAAAACTCGACATAATAAATGTTTCTTAGATATAAGCGCGAAGACGAAGTATAGACATAATAATAAAATTGGATATAAACCAACTAAAGTAATGCTAGTAGTGTTATTACTTTGTATATAGGAACTGGTCTAAATATGTTCGATTTGAAGCATATTACATCAAACAGAACATAAATTATTTGATTGTTCAGCAAGGAATAAATATCGAAAATTTAGTGACAAATACATTGTGGAACAAGCAAGATACTGGCCATTGATTATTTTATTACTAATAATAATGCCATTTAAATAGATTGTAACGTTCCATATGGATACAATATATGAAAATATTGAGATTTAATGACCTTGAAAATATACGTTCAAATGTATCATGAATTTGCAACATGCATCCATTTCTTCAACTTTATCTGCATGTAATTAAACAGGCACAAGATACTTTGTAACTGCCAATATCAGGCTTGAAACTAAGATTAAATATACGGAATATACAATGTTACAATTTCAGCATCATTGTAATTTGTCTGTCCTTGGGGGAGGGGCAGGAGCGAATTGTTATATTTGGAAAAACGAGCTGATAGATACATATCTTTTGTCGCAAATGTTAATGTTTATTGTCCATAGTTCAATATTTCCGAATGGTAAACACCAGTTGAATCAAATTCTTTACAATTCAGTTGTATGTTATAAATTCAATCGCCATTCATCTAAACTGACATACTAATGTACTGAATAACTTATAATAACGTTCTATTTTAAATTTTGACAGGACATAGTTATTTTAGTATCCATCTCTCAGTAGTGTTGATCATACAATTTAAGTAACTTTTATTTTAAGAAAAATTATGTCTATCCTGAGGAGAAATTTTGAGTAATGGCAAAAAAGCATAATTTTATCACCAGGTTGGAAGTATAGTTTCTTATTTTGTCCTGCCATAATTTATATTTTGAGATGGATGCCTGAACATTAGACCTTGATACACTACATAATTAAGAAGATCAGTTTCTGAATACTCTGTTAAAAGAAGTTGCTCTTTTTACGAATTGTGACGGACCAAGGACAGCATGCCCATACTCTGGTTATAATAGAATACAAACTCTCAATTGAAAAGTGTAACAAAAAGTAAATTGTATGGAAAATCACTTTCTATTTATGTCCAAACTGTATTATTCGAGTTCTGGTGCTAATTGTCCTAAATGACCTTCCGACAAATCTGACTGTCCTTAATTGCCAGCGGATAATGTTTCACGGGCTATACAAAGAATCAACTGTCTATCAGAGCTAAAGTTACTTCATGAAACGTCTTATCAGAGAAGCTCAAAGAATATTTACGTGATCAATATTATTCTCGATAGCTCTTTTGCCATAGCTCTCTAACTGCAAAAGAACGGTTTAAGAAACATATATAATTTTCAATAAATCAACTGTTTGCTCCTAATAAGGCTTAACGGTCACAAGTGGATATTACTACAACCCTATATCAAGTGGGTTCTGAAAAACGAAATCTGATAATATATTAAGAAAATGGAGAGAAATAGTAGCAAAATAGTATTCGTCTCACTGAATAAGAACAATTGACGTCTCAAAAAATACAAAGTACCTGCTAAGAAAAGACCATGATATGTCTCTAGGTAGTGAACAATTTTAGTAGGGATAGGCATGGTAGAATCACACATAAGTGATATAAATCCAATGTGCAATATTGTTTCATAATTCTCCAAACTAAAAAGAAATCGGGGTTTGCTTGATCCAACGCACATATATTGTTTCAAATCTGGGAGAATTTGTAACTACTCCATCTTTTTAATTTGTTTATTTTTGTTAACAGCAATAAGAAACAACGTGCCCTATATTGTTGTTGTGAGGGTATGTAAGAAGAAATAATGTGTTCTGATCAGAAGATTGATTCTTATAAGCTATGTCAGATTGAAATTTGTAAGTGCTTTCTTACTAATAATCTGCTGAGAGGATGATTTATTGAAAAATACTACTTTGTGAGTCAGGAATATTCGTCAACAGTGCAAGCAGCGTTTTCCAGTTGATTTTATAGTGTTTATTTAGATAAACCTTACCTTCACAATGGACACAGTTATTCAGATCTTCGACTACTATCAGCTGGCTAGGTTTCTCGTATCCTTTACAAATATTTCAGTAGCGTAACACATGTAGACAATTGTTTTCTTTTTGTTATGGGCAATTACAAAACCACTGTGAGATATCTCCCGTACCGATAGAGCCATTCAGTATACATTCCTTAACCAAATCATAATTAACACTTGCTTCTTCTGACGTGAAGTATTAACTTCACTATCTCTATTAATAAGGTCAATCTGAGTTAACAAATTACTATGCTTTCCTAACCATTTTCAGTTCTCAGTAACTTATTCAAAATTTGAACACTTGGCCTACAACATTTTCTTTAAACGTGCTCTAATATATCTTTTTAACCAACCTTTTCTTTATTACCTTTGTTTAGGAGAATGCTGTCTGCCAGACAGTTATAATTTGTTTAAATTTTCATAGTATTTCAATCCATCGTTTATCTTTTCTATCTGCAATTTTATGTACATATCTCTTTAATCTTTGTGTTTCATTCTGTATTAGAATTGTCTTCTCTTTACATTATCTTTCTTCTTTCTTAATTTATACTTCTTTCTCTATCGTCCATTCAATGTTCATTTGTCGTTCTTTGTTTTGTTCTGTTCAAAAGTTTCGATAATGTTTTCAAGCTGAAATTTACTCAATTGTATTGCCCTCAGATTTTCCAAGTTTTATTATTTTAATTTCATTTTTGTCTCGAAAGAGGTTTACTAAGTAAATGCAAAGCTCTTGAGTCTATTCTTTTCCACCTGTTATTTTATCAAAACTGTATAAACAATTCTATCTTCCTGTTTTAACAAAGGTAATTTTGCGTAAGAAATAATAATAATTACTGGCTAGATCTAGCAACGCATACTTTAAAAACCACCAACCATTCCTGGGTCGGATTGGAAGCAAATATCTACACTATTAATGACTCTGGAAAAATTTATGTTTTATTATGTAAAATGGAGATTCCTGGAACTAAGACAAATAATTCCGAAACAGCATGAATCGAACATTAAAAAACATATTTTAATTCTTCTGATTGGAATTATGAAATGGAAACGTTTGAATAACATACAGTGGTACAAATTGAATCCAAAAATAGCTTATTCTAGTCTGAACGAATCAAATGTTCCATATACATTTCACTCCATCGAATATGCTGGTTTTCCAGCAAGCCTGATAAACCAACATGTTTTTGTACATAATTACTTTGAATAAATCAAAATAGCCCAAGAATAATAGTGTACTCCAATGAGCACTAAATAATTTAAAAGAAATATTCATGCTTTCAAATAATGTCTACACACTACATTAAATACTTCTTCAAATTTGTAGTTACAAAAAAGGCAAGAAATGGGAATGAATTAATTATTTAGCCTTACCTAGTTAAATTAAAGTATAAGAGGAGCAATCTGAACATGCCAAACGAGGAAATATATTTACACATTATCTGTTTGAGTAATTTCCTACACGTAGATTCTATTCCTTTTGACATAACATGTATTTGAGCAGTTGTCATCTTTCTTAGAGAAATAATGATTATGCCTCTTGACCATCGAATGGACATTTACGTCTTTGCTTCTGCCAGACAACCTCAAAAAAACTTCTAACATTTTTCATTATTATGAATTTATTTCCTTTTCATTAACTCTAGATGTAATAATTTTGATCCATTCAATACATGCGTGAACTGTGCAATGGATAAAGATAAATACTAAAGAATTTATTGTCCCTATCATTTAGTAAGGTATTCGGAAGATCTTTCCCGGACCATAAAGAATCTCAATAGCAGAAACGCCTGATTCATACTTTATCCAAATCACAGAAACATTTATATATTTAGCAAAACAAAACATTAAATTCAGAAACATTATTTCTAATAATGTTTTATGTATTGGGTGTAAAATCAGTCAATAATTTAAGAAGAAAAGAAAGAATAAAATAAATATTGAAAGCAATTATAACAGTATAAATACTATCTATATTCAATTGGGACTAATATTGTTTATAATTTATCTTTAATTTTGTGATTCAATGCTTAATTAATTTTAGTTGGAACATATTGTGATGGTAAAGGTTTGATTTTTGCCCATTTTACGTGTACCAAAATTATTAGAATGAATATAAATATAAATATGTGTATACACACTATGAATCTATATATGTCCACGTCGATATTATTTCATATGTGTCGTTTGATTTAATCGGGAAATACAGTGTATAACTATGTCATATATGTAACGTTACAAGAAGCATAAAATTGTAAGCAGCCCCAACCCCACCACACCCAAAAACACCGTTTTAATTAAAGGACTCACAATTTTAATTCAGCTGTCGCAGCACTATTAAACACCAGTCACCTGCTGCCTGAGAAGATGACAAAACAAAATCGATTATCGGTATCCACTAGATTAGTATCCTACCTACATCACACTGCCACAACAAATGATGGTTAATAACTGATACAACTGTGTCACTCGATAATCTTCAAACCTGAATTTTGAAAGCATCTGAGCACCAATACAGTTCTTGAGCACAGCGAGCACAGATATTCTTGTGAATAAATGCATATAACTCTGATATATATATATATATATATATATATATATATATATATATATATATATATATATATATATATATATATATATATATATATATATATATATATATATATATATATATTTAATATGTTCGTTCGTAGAATCCGACACGAACCATGAGAAGGCTGATAACGGTCACACAAAAGTTAACGTGACTTTTGACACATGGAAGGAATAATGATCCGAATTTTAGCAACATGAGTCCTTTGAAGACAGAGGCTGTACAATACATCCCACTAATCCCAACATAGATCGAACCTAGATCTTCAGGTCAGAAGAGGTGGCTGCGCTAAATTCGATAAAGAGAGAGAAGTCAGATGGGGCAGACTTCCGCAATGGCAAAACTAGAGATAAATCAGCCTCATTAGTTGGCCAAGTACTATGCATAGTGTTAGTGTTAAATGTAGACCAATAATCAATATGCGTTTCTCTGATAACATCGATAGCTTAACATCAGATGAGGAAAAACTGTAAACTCTAATGAACCAAGTATCACTAAGGTATAGGATAAAAATCAGCGCTGAAAAGACCAAGGTAATGATTAACAACCCAAGTGGAATTCAAAAGTAATAAGAAAGCCTCAGGTACCTGATTCCAATCGCCACTGAGGAAGGTTCAAATCTGGGGGGTTTCCAGGATTGAGCAGGCAACTGCACTGGCTAGCACAGGGAAGGGGCAGTTTGGACTACCAGCAACATTGGCGTACTAATGTATGTAATTGAAGATAAACAATATCTGTTAAATAATATAACTATTTCTTGACAAGAACTATGACCAATAAAGATATGATCTCAGTAACAATTTCCACGGGATATATTTAAGCCAGTGTTTGTTAGCCACTAAAATAATAAAACTACGTAAATTGGTTATGTATAGCACTTAGATATAATTAACCAACTTTAGTGGTAGTCATATGATGAAATTGTACGTGGCTGATACAATAAAACGTATATATAAACAAGAATTTGACCGTTAGAGTGATGCTCTGGTTTTGCGTTTTTGATTCTTGCTTATTCCTTTTTTAATAGTTTTAGTGTTTCAAATACAAACTGTTTTAAGAAAGATACTATTTTCAAAAGTGCTATAGATATATAAATATTAGAATACTTTAACGATGATTGTAAACAAAAACAAAGAATGTTTGTGCTTACACCCCTCGATAAAGTACTGACAGAAATAAAAGTAATCTAGAGTGTATTACCTTTGTTTTGTTTCACACTTGTTTCTCGTTTGGTAACTTGAGCTATGTTATTTCCTCAAAACCTTTTTCCATGCTTTTTTATTCTTTGAATAAATTGCGCATAGTCTCAAAATGTCCTCTAAATTCTTTACCAGCATAATGTATTTTTATAATGTCAGAGAAACATAAAATCAACAGTTTCAGCCATTCACACTAATTTAGTTCCGTATCTTGCTTATTTTATGTAAAGGGCAATGGGTCCAGTTTACAGGTCAATGTGTTTCTAAAGCATATGCAGATAATAGTATACAGCCCGTTTATCAGTTTTATTTCAGTTCACATAAGACACGTTTGATGCTGAAAAAATATGTAGCATATACTCTTCATACTTTGACATCATTTGGCTGCGCTAGTGTAACAAACAGTTGTAATTTACGTTTAGTTTAAGAGTTTGGTGTTTATTCAGAAATGTTAAAGGATCACTTGTCCTATATGTGTTTTTAATTCATCTAACTCTTAACAAATATAATATTGTTTAAAATATATTAAGAGAATGAACAATTGATAATTCAACCTACTAATGATATTATTTTATCGAATATAGTCTCATATCTTTATTTCTAGTTCCACCTGAGCATGTTTCTTCAATAAATGATACAAATTTGAATGTCAATTACCTTTAATATCCTATGTATTATGTCTATGGTTAATCATCACGCTTTGGAAAATCAATGGCAAAAGTTAGAGGACTTAAAGCTAAAAATGTATTATTGTGAAAGAAGGCATATATGGTTAAGTAAAAATTGTTCTTCAGTGGACAGATATATATATATATATACATATATATATATATATATATATATATATATATATATATATATATATATATATATATATATATATATATATATATCAGATAAATCTGCCAGGAGATTTGTGAATTTACTCATCGGTAAATTAATTAATAACCAACCAACGAATCATACGTATCACATAGAATGCAGATTAGCATAATATATGAGATCCCTGCTAATTTGGAGAAATAATTGCAAGTACTTTCATTGCGGGGTATTTTAGGCTCAAACATGTAAGTAGTCATTCACAAATGCAAATAAAAAATTGCTAAATATGTGCAATGTTTTCACCTGCAGCCAATAACTTCTACGATAAGTAGTGGTTGTTCCTTCCTTTTGCAGCAGGTCGTGGAATTGGTTACTCTATATATCATAAGAATACAGCCTCATGTGGATTATAACACAAGACAGGAAAATTCAATGGCATTTATTTTACACCAGGGTCTGAATAATATATATGGACTCAACAAAACATATTTATTGTATACTTTGTTATATATAAAGACTCCAACTTCTATATTAACTTGATATGGACATTACGAAACCTTGCTAGTATTATATGTCTGGACCTTCTTGCAGCAATGTTATGTTATGGCATTCAACAAGGATAGTATCTAAAGAAAACACGATTCGATGATTTAAAATATCACATAACATTGTGTATTTCTGTTAATCAATCCGGCCTTCATTGAATGTTATTAAGTTTTATGGCATGGGTGTATGATCACATTAATGACATTAACTCACAAATCATGTATTTAATTTAAGTATTGTTTTTTAATTTTCCATCAAGATGGTATTATATCATCCAAAAATTGTCTAATTAAGTTCAGTATCAATGCTATTTATTTATCTAGAGGGTGTTGTGTAATGTATATATGTGAGATATGCTTTTCTTGCAGCTTAACGCATTGGTCCATTCGGTCTTTGCGAAGAGCATATACAGTTAGAAATTATTATCCCCGTCCTAATATTACATTTATTATGTTCTTCTAACTCTACTTTATTTCTCTTAATTTTACCTTAGGTTGTGATTGCTACTGGTGCTAAAAACACAATATGTATGTACCTGTGTTATTTCCAGATATATTTTGAGCAGACGACTTGTATATTATAGCCATATTTTCTTGCTTTTTTACCATTTTCTTAGGCCTCATTCTGAGAAGAAATCTATCCAAACATTTTGTTTTCCTAATATTAATTTCTGATTCTATGATCGCACTATCTTCTTTTTTCTACGTTGTGCAGTCAATGGTATTTAAGTTTTGTCCAAAGGAGTCAAAGTAGACCCTTTTTTCTAACAGTTTGATTACATTCTACATTCATCAGTGCGATTGTTGATTTAGTTTGCCCATCATCTTTAGTACTGAGGCTTCTGCTATATTTGAAGCACCATTTTCGTTTGCTATAGACTTTGCATTCCAAAATTTTCAGTCATTAACATGGGCTAAAACCAATATGCAATGTGACTAATCGATATCAGTTTTCCGTATGTAGGATCTATACCGGTGTTAAAAACATTACTTTAAGTGTCATATTTTGGCAAATTTATCTTATTTTTGTTGTGTAATTAATTTTCTCATTTACCTATATCTCATTTTGCGATCTAAAGTTCTTACATATTGCCATCCATACCCTTCCCCTCCCACGGTAGTTTTCTTAATTAGGTAATTTCTTCTGTTGTAAAGTTTTATTTGCATTGCGTTCATATACTTTAGATTTGGCAGTCGGGTAGATAACCATGGTAAGTAATTGCCTATATTGTTAGATCTCAGAGAGGTCTTTGAATCAGAAATAACTTACGTTTATACTAATTATGTTAAGTTTCACATGAACCCTTATTTCCCCTCTCTTGAGGAATGGGGAACAATGTATCATAAATTTGGTTCTATTTCTGACTGTATAGATATGTTTTCCAATTGTTTTAACTAAAATGTTTAAGGAAATATTGGTTAAACTTCTACTTTTCTTATAAATTTATAAAGTCAGGAAATAATTCAGAATGTACAGATTGTTTCCGTGAAATAAGTGTTAATACAAATAAGTTATATTTGTATGGAGATGATTTTATTGGTAATGATGCACTATTAACCTAGGGAAGTTTACGCCGATCACACTCGGTTGTAGATCTTATCAACACCAGCGCTTTACTTTTCATATCTGACCGCGTTTGTTCTGGAAATCTGAATTTGCTGCTATAAAGTCTGTAAACTTCTTCAGCTCTATCTGATTGCCGTTTTAAAGCTCATTTTTAAGTTTATATACGCTGGAGGAAAATTGTTGGTTGATTTTTAAACCAAAGAAGCAAGACAATAAAAATATTTGCATTTTTCTTCTGACAGCGTTTTAAGGCGTTTGATGGAGTGACATGATCTATCCTGTAGTAGTCAGAGGTAATGAACGGAGTTAAATTCATGAATTATGTCCTTGGTAAGTGTTTATGATAGCTATAGTAAACTTTCTTCTCTAGTCAAAACTTATAACGTAAGATTAGAATGTATTGTGTAGTTTCATTTTTGAATAGATATGCGCTTTTACCACCATCTGCGGGATAACACATACAGCCTCGTTATCAGTGAAAATATATTTGACTTTAAAAAATACATGATCAAACACTGATAATCATGTCATCATACTAGTATAATATAATCTTTGTTATTCAATTGTTATCGTTGTTATCGATGCTTTACCCAAGGTCACAACTCTATAGCTGACCCAAGCTGGCCCGACGTTGACATTCTAACAAAGCCCATTTCGGTCCTAAGCCCGTCACACTAACCACATAATCAAATCTACTACACAGAGAGTTGTAGATCTTATTAATTATCAAGACATGTGGAAAAGCACTATTCAATATAGCATATGATCAAAGTTTGTTTCTGGCAGAAACAGTTATGCTTTCATAGTTTTCATGCAGATTCCAGTGGGAAGAGTGCATATTGGTAAGATTCGAGATAAAGTAACAAAGTGAATGTTATGTGACACATCAAATATGCATGAAAATAATCTAATGGTGTAAACAACATTATTTTTTAGGAGTTTGAAAACGCTGCATTCCCATGAACCTGTCCCTTGCACCGATGAGGATACATTTAGTTAGAAAATATAGCTAGAAAATGTGATTAAAATCAACTACTTATATTGAAAGTGTCATGCAAGCCAGGCAGTTGCTTCTGCGCCTGTAATGCAAATTGTTCATGCTGATATTGGTGATTAAAAGGCATGCACCAAAAAAATTTGACCTTACACTTCAGTCTATCATTTACAAAAAATGTTGCAATTGATCTAGATATACTTGCAAGGCAGCTGAAATAGTTTTTTCGATGTTTACCTATATCTGCTTAAAAGTTTTCTACCAACGAGCCATACAATTGTATTGTTTCATAAATTTGGCTCTCAACAATAATGAAGCGTTACGCATAATACAAACGTTTACAGATACTGTATCCACCTATAAACAGATCTGAACAATAATTAATTTCTAATAAACGTAACGTTATTATGATGCACAAATACTTAAACAATCCTCTTGTATTAGGCTGGCATATAACTGCACCTGGTACCATTTTTGGGGGAATTAGAAAAGTTTCAGTTTTCACGAACAGGTGTCTTGCAGCATTTTATTGAGCAATGCGCTGTTAAAGAATTAGGATTCTGGCATAGTCCTAATATAATATGATCGCACCATGGGTCCATATGCTATTTTGTCCGAATAAAATTATAAACAGGATTAGAAAACAAAATTAAATATTTGTTGTCAACTAAAGTAAACTTAATGCATTTTACAAAACGAATTGTTGAAGAAATTTAATAGTTGTATTAGCCAATTGGTGGATCTCAAAATATGTATTCAGTAGTACTTTATTATGATTATTGTAGTAGTACACTAGTCCTCTGGTTACAAAATAATGAGTGTTCTAATACCTATGTGTACGAATAAGCTATGCAAATAACAATATTAAAGTTGTTGCATATGTATATATCAACATGAATCATATTAATAAATGAGAAACAAATTGATAAAAATGAAAACGTTCATATGATAATGATTTTCCTACAGAAACCTAGCAATGTCATCAATAGCTATGGCAACCAGTGAAATTAGTCATTAAAATAAAATAGCTCAGCTGTGTCTAACAAAATGCATATTATGCCTTGAGATGGAAAGAGTTTTTCAGTATATTTATAGAGCTAGAGATTTTCCTTGTTATAGATGACAGCTATAGGAGTTCATCCACCTTTTGAATAATACTTTATATCCTGAAGAACAAGACAAGTGATATAGGAGAAAATAATCATTGAAATTCATTTTCAACAGGTACAATAACAACGACGATATGCATGCTAGTTAACTAGGAAAAGAATTATCCACCTAGGTAACGGTGTAGGACAAAAATGATCAAATAGCTCTAATGCGAAGCCAAGTTATTTATTGCCTTTTTCTCTAAAAGAGAAAGGTTGAATAACATAATATAAGCTTTCCATTAGTTTATTTTCCTTTCTCAGTAATGCATGCAGCATATTATTCATTATTTAGACTGGTTTGTTTTTGTATTTGTATTATTTGTCTCTTCAAATCATATTTTGTTCATGAATTTATAGTACAAATACCACAGTAGAAAATGTTGCTATACTTAACATCTCGAAAAAATTTGAACATACTGCATTCATTAACCAAAAACTGTTTGCGTTTGCATTCGACATAGTACTAGCAAAATGTCTAAATACATAGTTAACGTACAAAATACATCAAAATAATGGGGACATTACTGATATCTCCACAGCGGCGATATAACCTTTAGAACAATGACTTTCTCATCTCTACATTATTCTAAGCAGAATTACCATATTTTAGACCTATGTAATTTCTCTCTCTCTCTCTCTCTCTCTCTCTCTCTCTCTCTCTCTCTCTCTCTCTCTCTCTCTCTCTCTCTCTCTCTCTCAGTAGGTACATATCTTAAACTGTGTAACTTGTAGACTCACTATTGTACATTTATGCAATCAGTCGTGTGTGTCACAAATGTAATCCATACAGACAAATTAGACTTCACAAATCAACGTTAAGATAATTCAACTCCTAAATGAATCATTATAACTGTTAGTATCAGCATTTCTATGAATCTTGTTAGGTGTCACTCAGACGGCATTGAATATGTATAATAACTTATGAAATTCTGCACACATGATTGTATATAGCGAGAACCATTTATAATTCGAGTTTTGATCAGATTATGACATACAAACATTTCTTGACAAACTAAAATTGGATGCAGCGTCTGCCAAGATCAAATACAAAAAAATTAATGTAGAAAAACAATTAAAGACAGTAAGTCGTTACAATTTAACTCACGATCATTAAAGACGTTCTGGCAAAGATACTTTACCCTCAAATCTGTCTGATATCACAGAATTGTGATAGTTCTACTTTAGTCATTACAGTACATCAGTAGAATCATTCCGCGCAAAAAAAGGATTAACAGACGTGAAATTTATTCTTATTCGTACGAATAAATTCACTGTTCGAACGACGAAAATTCATTCAGAACGACAACATTTGCTACCAAATATATTATCTAAGTTCGTTTCACTGGTGTTTCTTCTAGAAATGATAAAGTATTTGAATTGTTCAATAGAAACGTTTTTATTTTCAGTTGTTGCTTCATTATAATCATTACAATACAATGTTTCCACTGGTTACGGTGGATTCCCTGTGGTTTGCGGATCAGGTGGTTTTGATAGACACAGCCAGGTCAAACAATACAGAAAGCAAGAACTCATTGTCTTTAACCTTGATGCTTCTATAATATCTAACAGAATAACCATTTCGTGTGAGTTTGGCATTATGGCAGTATGTTGTCTAGTACAATTTCTTCTGCTTCATACTACTTTTTTACTTTTCACAACCCAATTTGTCACAAAATATATTTTCCGGTGCCATATTATTATTGAATCAATGTTTTTATATCCCTATAAACAAATGGTAGAATTCTAGGCTTATTACCGTTAGAAGGTGGTTAAGATAGTGCTAGATTCTTACATGGTGAGTTTAAACCTGTCTGTCATAAATATATATATATATATATATATATATATATATATATATATATATATATATATATATATATATATATATATATATATATATATATATATATGCACGCAAACAACGTTTTAATTCGACATAAATATACATGTCATGATTAGCCGGGAGTCTATAGAATACCGCCTTACTTAACTAATAAATTTTCATCTGGGTACACAAGGAGAATGTTAAATAAACACACATCACCAGATAACCAATATAAAAACGTTTTGCGACATTTTAAATTTTATTCTGGTTTTTTTAAAAAAATATGAAACGAGCGCCTCTGGATATTGTGATAACATTATTCAATAGCATGAATTTAAGTGCAATACAGAATTTATATGTTCACTCATCGGAGGATGTGAGTTGTTTGGTATTTTCTTTACTATTATTAACATGTGTAATTACTAACATAAAATCTCAAACAATTTGGTGATCATATGGAACCTTGTTCTTTGATCCAAGAACATGTCAAATATTAATTCAATTCAAAACCAATTTAAGACAAGATTTTTAAAAATATGACTTTGTAAACTTTTTATTGAAACTAAAACCATACACATTTAGAAAATGAATGACAGATCATACGAACCAAACTACTATATCTAGAATATTTATTAACGAAGATAAATATTTACCTCTAGAGAATGCCTATACTGATATCAGTCAGAATCAGACTGGAACCTGATTAATACCTTTGGCGTTTCGGAATAAAGACTGCTTAACAAAATTAATTGATAATTAAATATGTAAGCCTAAACCAATGATGTTTATTCCCAATATCTGGAATTAAACAGACTGTATAAATTGGTGCTATCAAGCCGCATATGTAGATTTAAGAAATATTATTTGCTTGGATATAATTTGATTGGACAGGGTGTAGAGTATCCCTAGAAATGAACGTTTAGGTATATCCATCTTAACTGGTATGCATATAAGTCACAAAGGACTGACTCTTACATTTCTGCCCGCCATTGTTCGGTACTATCTGTCTTCTATTTTATGTAAAGTGTTGCATATTTTGCTTAGCTCAAATAGTTCGCGGTTTAGATGTTCAATCTTACGTACGCAGCAGACAGTCGCATAGGGTTGGAATCTCGATCTGTCTGGTATTTGGTTATGTAGATTTTGGGTACCCATCGCAATATTTGCAAGATTAAATAATACAAAAGTTTGCCTTGCTCTTCAGCGAACTTGTTGGGGGTATTGATGAGTGAATCGAATGATATATCATGTATTATTATGTATTATAGATCAAAAACGGAGTACGATTCATGCATGTCCTCGCTAAGCGCTAGGAAGATAATATAGTTAAAATTTCTTATGTTGCCAAAACATATAATGTACGATATTGTAGAATTCAGTCTATACGCTTTTACCACCATGTGTATGATAACACATATCGCCTCATCATCAGCGAAAACATTTGGACTTTGTAAACTGATAATGAGGACATCACATTCATACTGTCACTAATATGCCACTTTCATTTGTTTTACTATTACAATTATCGCTGCACTGGTCTAATGGAGGTAATCTATCCACTACAACTAATAACTTAGCACAATGAGTTGTGTATTTGATTAGAAATTAAGGTACTTTACATACGATACAAATTACAGCATTGGTGACCACAATGGTATTTAGATTGCTTCATTTCATGTCTGATCCATTGTAAAATAATCAGAGATAATATTAGGAAAGTGTATTAGTTGCTAGGTGATACATGCAATATTCTTGAAATCAAATATGATGGTTTATGCAATAAGAGAGTGAAATTTTGAGTTATGAAAGCACCGTTCCACCCAGCAACTCAGGTAGTTTGCATTAGATACCCAAAGTATAATTTATGTTAATGTCTTTCTCTACCCCTGTTCATGATGCAGAAGAGATACATCATTTGACATGCCTAGAGCACAACTCGTGTACATTATAAGATAAAATCTTTAAAGCCGACAAAGCGTCGTAATTTAGTTTTCCGAGAAAACCAGTTGTAGGCACTTGCACATTACTACATGAAGAGTTATTTCCCTTGTACCATATATTTCCAGTTTATTGGATATGTGCGTTCCCAATCCATCAAAACATATAAAAACTACATCATATGGTATATGGGTCATTAACGAAAACGTGAGAAGCATACACATATTGAACCTCTACCATTTTTGCATAAATGTATATTTCATTTATATATACTCAAACAATAATCATGTAATTATTGTTTGTCATTTTGTTATCGATTTAAAGCCTGACATGGACGCATATAATTATGCAACAATCAATAATTCAATTACATAATTACATTGGAAAAAGTTTTCAATCTGTTTACCGTAATGAACAAAATGATTTATAGCTAGGGAAAATATAATATCTGTATCGAGGATGGAAGGAATCTAACCCCATTAAGCAATCATGGCGTGTTAATATGATTCTCTTTAAATATGTACATAGCCTTCTGAAAATGTCAGATAAGGATGTGACCATTAATGTTTTAAATGTTAGTATTTTCCAAAAACAAATACATGAAGCAGAACAGAGTTTGAACATTTATTGACATATGGCTTGAACTTAATGTCATAATTTTAAATGCGAATGACGTAATTAAGAAGTGTTGAAATTAGAATATGTGTGCTAAATAAATGTATCAATTTGCAATATCCTATTTTATGAGCTTCATCTTCCAATAAATAGAAACTAGAAGAAAATATATTTCATTTTCTTCTTTCAAGACGAAGTAGACAATGTCAATTACAAAAATAAAAATATAACAAAAAGTAGACACTAAACACAAAGCTAATAAACAGTGACACTATCCACTTTTGAATGCTATTCAAAATCAACTCCTCAGTCAGGAAAAAAATAAAACTTGTAACTTCAGTGCAACGTTATGAAAGCCAAATGTGTAAAAACTTATAATATGAATAGACATCATATTAACGAGATAATGCCTAAATTATAAAGATGCTATAAGAGCTCAATAAATATTTTTTAAAATTAAATTAATTCTACTATCAACATTTATAATTTATAAATATACTAATACATTTGGGCTTAACTATTTATAAAATTGTACTGATATACCCAATGAGAACAATGAATCTTTACAAGGTAAACAAGAAAGGTCCTGGCTCAAGTAGATTTACAGTTGACTTTTCTTTATATGTTTTCGAAAGAAATCGGTCCTTATTTCTATTAGCAAAAGCAAATGTTGATACGTTACAAGAAAAGCATGGACATAGCAGGAATAAATAATTCTAATATTGCTATCAATTTTGTGTGGGATTGTCGAATGAAGCAAAGGTAACCAGTTTGTCTTGATCAAATATTGCCATTAATAACTTTCCTTCATAAATGTATCGGTGCAAGACATAAATATGCAAATACTTGTGATGTTCACACAATGTATTTATATTCGTGTAAACAATATGACACCCTAAGGAGCGTTGCCCCTTTAAGCGGGTTTGCTGCATCAAGTTTGAACCAAATAACTTTGTATTGTTCTTTTCATTTTGATTAGTTATGACTAAAAGGTTTAACATTAACTTCATAATTAATCTAAAAAGGCTTAAATTCACATTCAAAGACTGCAAAATCTTGAAATGCCCATGTCTAACATAACTCTTGTCTACGTGACAGTAATCACGTGACAAGTCAAACCATTTAGTAATATGCGGCTTGAGAGTAGATGTCGATGTTTTATTTGAAAGACAATAAGATTATGTAATCGTGTCGCGTTCTTGTTCAAAACGTTTGAATACAGCATTATGCTCAAATTTAAGAATAACATGTTTAATATGCAATTTAGCAGTGAATAATTACAGTATTTCGTTATGTAAGCAGATTATGGGGGTCATATTAAAGAGTTACTTTTTAAAAGGTACATTGGAACATCTCTCGTAGAAATATGTTTATTAAAGGATGAACTGTATATTTGTTACTTAATATGGTACACCAACACACTCATCTCAAATCCACACACGCTTAAAGTTAATGTTGATAGGCGAAGCATTAATTAGGGTTTGTATTTTAGCGTGGATAAGTAAGACAGAAAGGATCCATAGACGTAAATGAATCATCCAACATAAGTGTACTTTTTAAATCCCATATACCGCCTACAAACTGTCATGATATCATAAACATAAATATTTTGAACGAGTCGTAACGCGTTTCCACAAAGGAAGATAAATGTCGAGGAGAAGATGAAATGTTCTTTATAAGAACCAAGTATTTCTCAATAGGTTTAATTTTAAATAACATTAAATATGTTTTAGTATACATAATTAACTTGTTACAACAATTATTATTTACTTTTGTGCATGAACGCCATGAATGTTCAGTTTTTTTGGGGGAACGGTTATATTTCCTGTTTTAGAAGTAGGTTTTAACACCAAAACAATCATGTTCAACTTTCAGATAGCTTATGAACACTCTCTCGCTAGTGGTGTGGAAGAAGCATATTATCTCAAATTATAGTAGTTAAAATAATTAAAATACTTGAGGTAATAACTAAATGATTTTGCTTGTTTCAAATTGAATTCAAGGTCCCCCATCTCTCACCCAGATTATTTTTATTGAACTTAAATTGTCAGAAATCTGACTGCTCTCCATTAACACCACCTAACCAGGTGCTTGAGGCATAACGTTAAGATCATTTTTTATCTGAACTTTACTCATGTCCTATTAATTCAACATACCGAACAAACACAAACATATTTACACACATACACGTACACTCTCCAAACATTGATGAAAAAAAACATTCATTTTCAAATCCCAAGGATTTTTACTTTTCCTGTTTGTTTATTTGATGCTTAAATAAAGAACCACTACGTGAAATAGAAAGTTGATAAAAGGGTCAATTTTTTTTCTTAAACTCATCAGTTCAGTTATTCACTTTAGGACCATAATTTTCCAGCATTTTGTACGTTACAACACACATGTTTCTTACTCTGTCCGTAAGAGAAGATCAGATTTTTTTCCTTCCTTGAGATTCTGCATACAATAATATAAAATTCATATATTTTCACCAATGAATATCCATTTCATCAAACCATTATGTTTGTCAGTAACAATAACAGGTAGGGTATTTGTTTACCTTAGAAGCAATTACTGTCGAAGCAATTATTAATCCACATTTAGTTGTGAAATTAGTTTCCAAATTTTAAACAATTGTATATGTATGTATGTATGTATGTATGTATATATATATATATATATATATATATATATATATAAATATATATATATATATATATATATATATATATATATATATATATATATATATATATATATATATATATATAAATATATATGCAATAAACTGACGACGAACAGTACGAAACTAGTAACTAACTAGCCTAAGCGCTTTCGACTCTTAATGAGTCGTTTTCAAAGGCAAATACAAAACATAGTTACGACAAACAAATAAACACAAAAACGTTGCGTTTGTAAACCTCTACATTTCTATCTTCACATGTACTAAAACTATAAATACAACCAGCTTGTATAGACTAGTTGCGGAAACTGAAAACGTTGTATAATTCCCTAAAAGTCTACAAGCCAAAGCGACATCTATTTTTATTTTGTGTACATATGTAACGCAGATTATATCCCGGATATTTGGTTCTATATCGGTTATTCTTATAGTAAAAATTGAAGGATAAGAAGATTTAGAAAATGTTAAATTCTACTAGTGCATAGTTTTCATTTTCTAGTCTTCTTGGTTTAGACCGCTTGGTTTCAATGTTCTAAGGCGGCGTATCCAGTATGATTCCTTTTCCTTCCTGGTTTCGGAACTCCAGCTGTGGTTGTTGGCAATAGCGATAAGTATTATATCACTGAAAGTGTGGCCAGGGAATTTTAGGGAATTACACAACGTTTTCAGTT
>JAEAOA010001149.1:0-32500 GCA_016746295.1 Potamilus streckersoni | reverse complement strand
ATTTGTGTTTCATAACGGAATCTCGTCAAAACTGATATTATTCATTTGATGGGACGTCAAGGTGTCTGTTATTAATTTCAGCAGCAAATCTACTGATTCCAAGCACGATTTTGCAAATTTTTCATCTGTTTTTGTTTCAATTATATTTCATAAAGACATTCTGAAATACGTCAAACATGTGAAGGACTACATAGCGGACGCTCGATCACACTTAGTAACCTTAAAGCGCTGTTTGAATAACAATATATTTTATGATTCATTTTAAGAGTAGTCTTACCACACCTCGACAATGGAAACAATGATATTAGTCCTTAAGAACATTCCATTTCATTTCAACATTTTTAGAGTAGCTACTGTCAGAACACACAATGATGCATGTGTTCTGTAGCTGGATTGACAATTGTAACGATCTTCCAGTTCAAACCGCATGTTCGTTACTCCCGGTACCCTTTGAAAAACACAATGCTAGTTTCACATATAATTTTAACTTAACAGGTTACTGAGAACATGTAAACAATATTAAGTAGTAAGTTACGCTTTTACTAAATCGTTTGTTAGAAAAATATAATGAAGAGATATTCTAAGATACTAAACTCTATAGCTCAATCAGTCGTACAGATTTACTTTGTTTAGAGACTCCAAGTTCTCTGTGCTAATAACATTAATCAGTAATTTTCTCGTGTACACCAAGAACATAAAATTATTGATATCTGACGGAAGAGACACTCTTGAAATTTACGCTACTAAGAGTGTCATGATATTGAGAAAGATAATGTTTGGGGTTATATTTTAAAGATTTTGGACGAGTTGGTAGTTACCACAGTCTGACGGTCTAAACAATATGCTTGATTTTTGCCAACTTATAATTACATCTCGTTTGGAAAATTTAATTAGTTAAATAACGTCAATTTCATTATCATCTCATTTTGTGTAACTAACTTGAATATTTATTGTGCAAAGTACTCGCGACTTTTAATGTGTGGTTTGTTAGCCTCTGTTCCCAAATGACAGCAATATCATTATCGAATAGAACAAGCTGTTCACACTGTCATTGCTGAATGCATTTGGGCATTTAACGTCCAAGTAAATATGTTGAAAAGATTATCAGGTATAGTAATATAAAAGTAGACAAAAGAACATCCAACTGGAATCTAAGTAACCAGTCAACTAATGGTATATTGCCTTTAACCACAATATTGCCTTTAACCACAATATGACTTTCCAACTCGTGCTTTTTTATTCCTAAATCGGATGAGAGTTAATATATTTCAAATATTTTATATACAATTGAAATACCTGCATTCCAGGTTGTTATCTGTCACATTCAGCCAAGACCTATGATCAATAATCAATAATTTTCTCGTGTACACCAAGAACATAAAAATTATTGATACCTGACGGAAAAGATACTCTTGGAAGTTTGAGAGAAAGTGCTTTTGTTTTAATTCTATTTTTATTAACTGCAACCTTATTTAATGTTGGCACCATCTGACCATCTGCTATATTTTGAACGATATGTCTTACATGATAATCTCTATCAAAAATATATGTACTATTCATAGAGTTACAGAGATCTTTTGGGGTTATTTTGCGTAAAGGTCGCCACATCGTGTGTAAAAATGAGAATGGTCTTCACTCTATAATTGTTTCTGTCAAATTTTGTCATGTTGGTCTATACGCTGGCCTTTGGACACAAGTCGGTAAAAATGTTTAAAGGTGTTTATAAATTCTGTGTTGTCGGAGTATTATAAAAAAATTCACTCGGCTGACATAAGAAGTGCAATCATATCGTAGGATCACTTAGACATATGGTCAAATGATCTAAACACAACAAGAATAAGAACGAATAAACAAAATCGGCTTGCCTATGACGAAAAGCAAATAAATGTTTGTTGTGGGAAATTCCTGAATGAGCTAACTATATTTTATGGACAATAAACACGATAGTCAAGAATACTAATATGCATAAAAAAAATTTCATTTGTCGACAACATTTCTTACACCTTTAACTATGTCCGGGATGTATTAAGAATATAAATTAGGTAAAACTCTTATCATATGAGACAAAAAAGGAGGACACATTATATGTAAATTGATTGCTACATAAGCATTTTGTACTTAAGGCACGAGAGTTTTTTCTGAGTCAAATAGTATATATATATATATATATATATATATATATATATATAAATATATATATATATATATATATATATATATATATATATATATATATATATATATATATATATTATATATATATATATATATATATATATATATATATATATATATATATATATATATATATATATATATATATATATATATATATATATATATATATATATACATAAAATACTGGTATTGCTTGAGTTTTTAAACTGATAAGAGAAAACATGCCAAGCGGGAAAGGAAGGAACTTGCACACCTTGGCGTATAATTATGATACTAAGATAAGGAAAGTGTACACTAAATTTCAAAGCACCAATATACTCTGCAAATCAGGAATTCCACAAAAGACATGTCTAGCATTCTGTCTTAAATATTTTGCCTTCCTGAAGGTTATGTGTACGCATGTGTACGTTTGTGTGTGCAATAGGGTTACAACACACGTTGCTTCTTAAGAAAGTAGGTGATCTGCGTACAATGGATTTCGTTTCCTAATAGCGTTCCATATTTATTTACTTTAGTTACTTTATCACATAGCATATCAAGACGAAGTATACATTTTAAAATATTTCTTAATTGGAAACAGCCATTCTCATCGTTTATCAAGATGAATCATATTATGATATTTACATGCGGTAAGTGTCGTTACTTTCAGCAAAAACTCTATTTCTGCCAGGACAAAATTTAGACTTCTTATGGTTTTGCTCATTTAGCACAGATCTAATTTCCGATTATCTAGAAAGTATATACCTATTAACAACGGATTCTTCTGTTTTTAACTAGTTACATTTTGTGGAAATTGAGAGAGATATAGTGAATGGGTATGAGTGCTAATGCATTATATAGGCGACAGGTGTCGTTACTAGACTTATAATGTTGAATCCTGCATTATGTGAGACATTACTCTCAAACCTGCTTTTGTATTGTTATTAAAAGTATGTGTGTAAAATATAACTCACCATTCTATATGTTTTACACAATAAATTAATTATTATTATTATTATTATTATTATTATTATTATTATTATTATTATTATTATTATTATTATTATTATTATTATTATTATTATTATTATTGTAATTATTTGTAGTAAGGGTTGTAGTAGTAGTATGATTGTAGTAGTAGTAGTAGTAGTAGTAGTAGTAGTAGTAGAAGTAGTATTAGCAGTAGTATATAATCTTTCAAATTATTTCTCCTTCGCTTACATTTTGTTAAAGCAATGTTTATTTTCTGTGAGGGACATTTTACTTCCGATTTAGTTCTCGGAGTATACAATCATATACTTATGTTCGTCATAATGAAATATTTTTCTTCATTGCATCCTTTCATTCTCATCCGCCACTTCCTGCTCTTTATCTATTTTTTTTATTTATTGTCTTTAGATTAAAACCATTCTTCATAAAGGTATCAATATTGCCCGTTATAGTTTTGTTTTGCATTATTGAATCTGAAGCTTTCTTTCAGAAAGCAACACTGAATATTTTAATCCTATCGGGAGTTTCGTTTAAGTGTCTTTGTTTCCGTGTGAATCCTCACTTCCTACTGAAAACGCACGAATGCTACACCCGAAAATAAAAAAAAATATTCTAGTGTTTTAATGGTAAACAGAGTAAAATACTTGGAAACATTCCTGTCATCGCTTGTATTTTTCATTAGAAATAGATAAAATGTCTTATTGTTTGAACCCCTGACAAAGCAGAGGTAATAGTTTCAATACAATAATAAGATCAGTGGCATTGTAAGATGTGACTATTGTCTCCAATAAATATATATTGATGTGGTTTTCTTGTATTGATTGGTATAATTGTTTCTGGTTCGTGTTAAAATAAAATCTTTACATGTATATCTCTTCTGATTTGAAAAAAAATAAATGTCAAACTTGTATTAGAAAAAACTATGACGTGAGTTTCAGCTCGAACCTAATTGTCTATCAATTAAAAACCGTACGTAAACAAGCCATGAATGTCAATGGATAGTGCTTAGACAACTGGATCATCTGTGGTTTTTCTTCACAAGTAGCAGGGTTCAGTTACGAAAAGGTCACGTTTGAATTTTATTTTTTACTGTATAGCTAATTAAGGTCTATGATATCCATAAAACAATGAATAGTTGACCAATCCCATACAAACATTAGTCATCAAACTTTGACTGACAAAATCGAGAAAAACTATTGAGTGGCATTTCTTTCGAAAGAAACTTCTTTGTCTTGAATGGTATAAATACCAATTAATCACACACTTTTGACCAACTGATCGTGCAGCTACCCATTTTGACCAGTTGCGTAAAAAGGTAGATAGCAAATGTTTTAATTAGTTTTAAATGTTCCTTTTCTTGATATTGTGCACTTATATATTGTTCAATTACAAATAATTCTGATTGGTTTTATGTTTTTCTCAGTTTTGTCCAACATGTAGTTAAGATGGGTGGTAAATAATTGACACTGTATTACTAGTATATTGCTCAAGCACTTCGCGGTATTTTATATTTTTTTTATTTAGCACACTGTTAGCATCCAAACATATAGTTTTATTTTATAAGTATATTGCTCAAGCCTTTTGTAGTCTTGGATATTATTTAATTTAACGCACTATTAACATCCAAGCAAGCTGGTTTGGGCTTAAAAAGGCGATATGTCTGCAACGATTAACACCAATTTAATTGTATATTGTTGTATAAAAAAAAATAAGATTAGGCAATAATTAAAAGGAAACACGTTTTATGATATCCTAAAAGAAATAGAAGTATAAAAGAGGGGATGGGAGGAAATATTCTACATAAAATTCCAAAATTATTTCCTTCACTAATTATTTTGAAAGTTATAGCATGTGTAATAGCTATTATGCACGAATCAATGTAATTGTCCAGGATGCATCATTACACTTATCTTTCCGTAAGCTAAATATTTAAGACAATGTCGATAGATGGTCAAATGTTGTCAGGAAATTATGATGCAATTAGAAAATGTCACATACTTGCTTTCATAGAATGATCATGCCATATTACCTTTCTTGTCACCTCTTCATAATAATAAAAGGCAACTTCGCATTCTTAAAACTCTGTTCGTTTTTCGTCATGTTTGAATGATGTTCAAGCCTATATATATACACGCAGAAACCTAATATATTATCTTTTACAGAGTACAGACATGAAGACCGTTGCAATTATCTTCAGTTTCCTGCTTGGGCTTTCTACCGCATTAAATTACGGTTTTATGTCCAGTGGCG
This sequence comes from Potamilus streckersoni, assembly GCA_016746295.1. Lineage (NCBI taxonomy): Eukaryota > Metazoa > Mollusca > Bivalvia > Unionida > Unionidae > Potamilus > Potamilus streckersoni. The sequence goes on along the minus strand of JAEAOA010001149.1, from coordinate 27,103 downwards.
GATCGTATCCTGGCGGAGGAATGATTGGAGGTTTAGGTGGAGTTGGCATGTACCCTGGCAGCGGAATGTATGGAGGTGGCATGTACCCAGGAATGTACGGAGGCGGAATGTACGGCAGTGCAATGTACCCTGGATCTTATGGGGGTGGGATATATGGTGGAGGAATGTACCCCGAGACGTATGGTGGAGGGATGTATGGTGGTGGGATAAACCCTGGGATGTACGGAGGCGGAATGTATGGTGGCGGCATGAACCCAGGAATGTACGGAGGAGGCATGTATGGTGGCGGAATGTACCCTGCATCTTATGGCGGCGGGATGTATGGTGGTGGCATGCTTCGAGGCTTAGGTGGAGGTGGCATGTACGGAGGATACCCCGGCGGAGGGATGTACGGTGGAGGTATGAATGGAGGCCTTGGAGGGATCTACGGTGGCCTTGGCGGATCATATGGTGGATACGGAGGGAACTTCGGTAAAGGTGGTATGTATTTTAGGAATCAGATAATACTTGCAAATTGTGTATAGCTCAATATATAGAAGACAATAAAGAAGTAGAAACAAAACTAGTTAATGTTAAAGTTTCAATGTCATATGCATGTTTGACTCATACTATTTGGTTCTAAAAGAATACTCAAAATAAAATTATTTTTGTCTTTTTAATATGCCTACGACGATGAAAATTCAATTTAAAATATAGTTTTATTCCAATAACTACAACTGCTTCTGGAGTAAATACTTTCCTAGCTGATCTTCCTCACGCGATTAGTTATAATGAATTCATTCTCCTCCAATGTGTTACGTTATTGAAATCATACAATGTAACTACAATCTATATTGTCCTAGCTTTATCCAAACTGCGAATATAATTGTAATATCACATGAAAACTTGCGTAATCGAGACGTTAATACATAATTCGAAATGCAAACAGTTATATTACTGTTACGTTTCGGGTTAACATAATCGACATTCGAATAGGTTTGTTCAAACTTCCATATTTACTTGCAACTATATATATATATATATATATATATATATATATATATATATATATATATATATATATATATATATATATATATATATATATGTATATTTCCTTTTGCAGGAAAAAAACAGTACTACTGAGTAACTGGTATGAGTTCTACCTAAGCCGACCTCCCATTTTATATTCAATTTTGTAAATATCAAATATATTTTTTAATAATTACTTGCATCATAGTTGCATTTGTTTCTGCCGCAATGGTATTTGAATGGGTGCTTCTCTATCTCTCTCTCCTTCTCTCTCTCTCTCTCTCTCTCTCTCTCTCTCTCTCTCTCTCTCTCTCTCTCTCTCTCTCTCTCTCTCAATTTTGCGTAATATTTCTATATGCATTCTTTTGTTTTGCACACGGATCAACTTTATTCGTTCTGTAGATTTTTTAAAATATTTTATTCCTAACCTGGGATAATGATTTACTTTCACTTTTACCTCGTATCATAATTATTAGGGTTAAATAGTGACTTTTTAGGTCACGGTGAACGCTTGACTAAATGAGATAATATATAGGATGTGTGAACAATGAGATTTATGTAAATTAAGTTCAGGTTATGAACCGGTAAATTAAGATACACGAAGCATTCAATAACACATTTTCAAAAGAGACATTCTTCAAGGCATGATTCAAAAGAGAGTATACATATATTCATCCCAAATTGTAGACAACTGATAAAAGTCTTCTAATATAGGAGTAGGTATAATGAGCTTAAAGACGAACTTAATTTACAGTGTAAATTCATACTCCATTAATATCTATATACAAGGTTGATTGATTTCTGGATTTTTAATATATCTTGTTTTCACTCATTTTGAACTCACTTTTAGTTGCTTCTGAAACTCCATTATAATTATCACACACACAGTAGTTCGAATGATGAGTGCTTAGTCGTGACGGTATATGGTGAGCTGGTGCATGCAGGCAAGGCGATGGGTGTTATTTACTCGCGGTCATTGGTTCGAAACTGTTTGTATTAAACTAATAAATTATGCCCACTATTAGCAAGACTCTACTATATGATTCAGGAATAGCACTGCCTGTTCAGTCTGATATATATTTAAAATTCCTTGTGCTAAAAAAATCCTATATACCTTGATTTCTTTCAAAGGAATTTAGAAATACTTTGTGTGTGTGTGTCTATATATATATATCTTTATCTATATATATATATATATATATATATATATATATATATATATATATATATATATATATATATATATATATATATGAGACTTATTTACTAGTTCGTCATGCCAATGTGGCTGCTACGCACGAGCTAATGTAGCATCGACTCAGTGCCATCATTTGTTTGATGATGCGTGCTTATTCGTGAAGTTATTTGGCTGGTGGGCGCAGGCAAGGCGAACGGTGCCTTTTACTCGCTGACCTGCGTAGGAACTCTGCGTTGTATGAAATTAATTTCTTTAACGTGTATGATAGTATTGTTTGTATTAACACAGTCTCCCTCTCTCTCTCTCTCTCTCTCTCTCTCTCTCTCTCTCTCTCTCTCTCTCTCTCTCTCTCTCTCTCTCTCTCTCTCTCTCTCTCTGTATCTATATATATATATATATATATATATATATATATATATATATATATATATATATATATATATATATATATATATATATATATATATATATATTACAGGATTTGCTCATTCATTCATTCATTCATTCATACATACATACATAGATACACACATACATACATACAAATATACATACATACATACATACATACATACATACATACATACATACATACATACATACATACATACATACATACATACATACATACATACATACATACATACATACATACATACATACATACATACATACATACATACATACATACATACATACATACATGCATGCATACATACATACATACATACATACATTCGTACATACATACATACGTACATACATACATACGTACATACATACGTACATACATACATACATACATACATACATACATACATACATACATACATACATACATACATACATACATACATACATACATACATACATACATACATACATACATACATACATACATACATACATACATACATACATACATACATACATACATACATACATATATATATATGTATGTATATATATATATATATATATATATATATATATATATATATATATATATATATATATATATATATATATATATAATATTCTAAAATAGAACAGAGGTCAAATACTTTAATTGCCACAAGGGTTCATTTGGAGACTTGTTAGGCTAGTCGATAGCAAATCTAACCGTCAATTGTATCGATTTGTAGGGTGCTTAATCTAACATTTAAATGTAAATCGTGAGTATATTTACTTAATGCTTATTGGGCATAAAAACAAATTTGGATTAAATCTGATAAATGTTATATGATTTACTTTTTATTCAGCTTATTTGAAATTGAAATGTTCAGGCTTCTCTCTTTTGAAAAATCAAAAAGCACGATTATGTAATTTTTAATATCTTCACGTTCATTTTTCAAACATTGGAAACCATAATTTATTTACTTTTGTTATTAAACGTTATTAAAACTAGACTAATGTTATTTTATCAAGTTTAATTTCATGTAGCAGCACATTTTAAATGAAATAATAATAATAATAATAATAATAATAATAATAATAATAATAATAATAATAATTATAACAATAATAAAAATTTAATTAATAATAATACCTCTTTGTCAAAACATTACTTTTTTATGTAGTTTAGGATATTTAGAGCGAGCAATGAAACAATAGTAGGAACTTATCTTTGAATGTTTTTTTTTGTTATTTTCACATTTTGTTGCTCAAAATATTAATATATTTCTAACTGTTTCGAATATAAGTACATATATCGGTTTGTAATTTTGAACATGTTTGTAAAGCCATCTTGGATGGCACTGAGAAACTCCAGCTTTAAAAGATTCAGTATTATGTCATCCACATTGTTATATAATGTATGTATTTACAAATGTTACTGATATAACATTCAGTAATGTTTGGATATAATTGTTTTAAAAATCAACACATTTGTACATATATGAATCGTATTTTGATCTGTCATATTCATGCAGTTAACATAAGAGTTTATGGATAATATATGTGAGGAAATGTTCGAAACTATAGTATTCTGGTGTGACCATGCTTCGTAATAAATCCACGGACATTTATTAAGCAGACGTAATAAAAGATATATCCATATATCCGTATTGCATCATGCAACTGTGCGATTTTGCATTAGTTTCGAGTTTGATTCCTTATATGTGCTTTTTTCTCTCGTCATGTAGCTAATATTCCTTTGATTACAGAATTCAACAATAATCAAGAACCTATTTTTGTATTAATATGTACAATAATTTTGAAAGGAAAATAATTAAATCGATGTGGTTTCGATTCATATTATAAGTTTCAAAAGTACATTTTTCATTAAGCTAATTCTATTTTATTTACCCAAATGAGATTTGCGTATTTAGAACGCATTGGTGAAATTTCTTATATATTACAAGAGTAAATAACAAAAGTAATGTGCATATGGCTTTCTTTTGCCTATATGCTATGCATAATTGATAGTAAGCGTATGTCGGTTTTGCAAAATATTCAGAAGAAAAGAATCAGACAACATTTAACAACATTAGAATTATACAAAGTTGACAATACTTGGGTATTTACGAATTTGCAAGCAATTATATGAAATCCACATATAAACTTTAAATAATGAAATTGAATTTATTCCTCATGTATACATTTGTTGTAATGAAGTCTTTTTTCTCCCGTACTACTACGACTACTCTTACCACTGCTACCACTAATTGTATTTCTACTACTACTACTACTACTACTACTACTACTACTACTAAAACTATATTAATAGTAATATTAATAATACTTAAAAAAATAACAGGTACAACAAGAATAGTAATAAACGTATCCAAGCTGGTAAAGGTTTCTTCATTTCACTAGCTTGGATCTTGTTATTCAATATTTAAATGTTGTTATGATCTACTTGACAATTCTCAATTTTAATTTGCCGTGAATTAAAATATAGTCATCGACCCAAACCTACAGATTTAAATGTGTTTTGATGAATCGGGGAACAATAATATATAAAACAATATAATACGTCCCTTCCTTCAACTTCACGATGTTTAAAAACGTTTCTTGCAAGTTCACTGATGTTTCCTGAATATATAATTAATTATTAAAAATACAATAAAAAATACTCAAAACTCTTTATCGCCTTTTCCTGTGTTGTAAATTTAAAATTCACGCTAAGATCTATCATAAACTGAACATGATGCTAGCCACGATGTCTTTTGATAGATCGTTTGTCTGTGTTTCTTTCAGGCCACATTTGCCTGACAGATTGTATTCAACACCTTAATCAATTATAAACATGAAAATGTGTTCCTAGAGCGGCGAATATAAAAACGGAACGAAAGTGCGGAAACCCTAAGTTCCCACTTAACTGCTATCTCATCAGCCAAAAAGATAACTACTTTTCAAGTTATGAATATTCTTTACCTTCACACACACACACATATATATATATATATATATATATATATATATATATATATATATATATATATATATATATATATATATATATATATATATATATATATATATATATATATGTGTGTGTGTGTGTGTGTGTGTGTGTGTGTGTTTTCTGTCATTTTTGCTTCTTTTCATATCTTCCTACAAAGAATTAAGCATCATTTTGCAAGTCAAATGCTATTTTCTTAGGTTGGAAGAATGGTCGTTCACACAATGGGCAAGTTGTTGTTGTTGTTGTTGTTGGGCTTAACGCCATTTTTTCAGCACAAGATAGGCTATTCATGGCGGCCAGTATTACTGGTGGAGGAAGAAACCGGGAAATCACCGGAAAGAACCATCGACCTACGAGAAGCTACTGGCAAGCTTTCTCACATATCCACATTCGCCGAATCCTAGACTCGAACCCATGCAGACAGAGGTGAGATGGCAGTGATCCGTAACGGACAGCGCTTTAAACCACTCGGCCACTCGCGGCCCCCAATGGGCAAGTAAAGAGAACAGGAAATTAACCAAATCAATGTCTGAAAGATGTCTGTAACTTCTAATGTCCCGAACTATACACATAATTTAGCCCTAATTACTTCTGTTATAAGGGAATCAATTTTTTATATTTCTATGAACGTCAGTCTTACATATTATTTTGGGGATGAGCACAAGTTTTGAGCGCAAGATGGGATATATATATATATATATATATATATATATATATATGTATGTATGTATAGCGATCAGCATAATTAGTTGAGGAATAAAGGGGAAAAACACCAGACAGAACTACCGTTCAACATAAAGCTTCACACATCTTGGAAAGATACCTACAATGGCCCTGACCAGCACGAGAGCTAACATTGTCAGAAGTGAGATGACATTGATCTAAATAACCGAATTATTTTACCACAAGTGATTTCGTAAATACTTTAATATGATGCAATGGTGATACTTTTGATTCTATCTGACGAATAGTTCTGTTTCCATATTGATGGTTCTTGATTTTCTCTACTTACGTGCAAACTACCGCCTAACATCTGTTGCGCTTCATTGCTTTTTTATATATACATGCATACGTCTAGATTTCGTCACATGTAATTAATTTTAAAACAAAACAGCTTGCTTTATTAATTCTTTCCAAACTTGGTGGAATGTTTCATTATATGATCCTTACTGGCCTTTCATGATGTCTGGCCGAGAAAATAAGAGCTTGTCGTGGAATTTATAATCAACATAAGTGTAAATATGTTTTATTCAGCTATTCATGACGCATTTTGCTCATGTTTCTGAAACTTTTGTAGTTTGTAGTTAATGCCAATGGGCTATAACATGAATGTATATAGATAGCCGCTATTTCGTTCACTTAGGCGTTTGTCGAAAGCACTTACTTACAGGAATAAAATGAATGTCATTCGCAACTAATTTTTCAGCTCAGCTGTCTATCCAATCACAGAAATAGCCGATGTGGTCCGATTACATAGAAAACGAAATGATTGATTTTTATATAATTTACTAAGTCGACATATTTTTGTTGAAAATATGTTGTTGCTTCTAAGGTATATTTTTATGCTGATGAATATTCTAGGTAACTTAATTGATTAGCATGACAACGGGTTAGTTTTTAATGAGCAATGAATATGTAATCAACTTTAAATAATACACATCGACTATGAAGCAAGTGGCATTATCAGTTCAGTACACTTGAGTTCAAATGCTATGATATGAATCATAATTTTCCGTTCCAGTGGTATAGTGCATATCATTCCTCTAAATGAATTAAGAAAACAAATATTCCCTCTAGAGTATGTTATTTCTTCCCAGATCCGTCTGAGCTGCACTCATAATGACGATCACAATGGTTACAAACATTTCAAGTGGCTAGATATTAAAATAAACAGCTTGCATACCTGATTATGTATGTTACTACATAGTGCTGTTCATAGAATCTTCAAACTTTGACATTGCTTTGATATAGTGAATATTAATAAAGATACGTTTGTCTAATTTTGTCATATATGCCATATCTAGCTGTAAAAATAAAATGTATTTTCTCCTTGCTAGTATCCAAACATAACATAATCATGAATGTGACCTCTGACCCTAAATTTAGTGACAATTGTACTTGAATAACATTGAAAGAATGATGTTTATGTGTGAAGAGTTGTGAAGCTTTTCACTTTCTTTTTGTTCCTTCTTTTATAAAAGTATATAAACAAAACAGGAACATAAAGTATGACGGCCGGTAATAAGAAAAAGAAAATCTCTCAAGACGAGAAAACCTAGCAAACCAATTTTACCTCTAGAATCACTTCTACAAAACTTTTCATCCCATTGTCTCCTTGGTTATTTTCATCTTTTGGTAAAGGCAAAATCAGAAGTGGACTCACCTACTGAAGTGATGATGTTACTTGTCCCGACAATGTCATTGTCGATGTGGATATAAATAAATTCTGTTGGTGGAAAACGAGCTATTAACAATTTTCCAGAAATTATTAACGAAATCAAAGGCGGTCAAACTGCAGACACCAGTAAAATTACCCAGCATGGAGGTGATGCCGGCATGTCTTAGAAAAACGATAAATCAAGGCGCAAATAAAAACTAGCAGAGTTAGTCAATGAGGGGAAAAACGCAGTAGCAAATCTCATAGCTCGAAGTGGACTCACTTCCGGAAGTGAAAGTAGTATTAGACGATGACAAATAATATGACCTTTTCAAACGTGTGTATGGTGCCTCGTTTGATATGGAAGCGCCAGTTCTTAAAGTTGAATCAGTACGCGATTATCATAGTAAACGAATTGAATTACATGTTCAAGATACAAGTAGAAATATCTTACCCGATGAAGCATTTATCGAAGTAGAAGGTGAACACGTAATAATAGATAATATCGAATACGGAGAGAATGATAATGATGGCTTTGTTAACAACGCTATTATGGTGCTGTTTGACAGTGCCAGGTACATCATTGACGGAAGAAATATTGAATCTATTCTACAGGACGTGGACGTCACCAGAATACATTTTATAGCAAGTTACAGCGTCGATTATACAAGACCAGCTGGTCCATCAATGATGTTTACCAAGGAGGGTTATAATCTTTATGAACACAGACAACATAATTTGTTACAAGCACCACGTGATACTGTATCTGATCTACCATCAGCTGAAATGATTGCCCGACCTGGAATTTAAATATTGCAAAGTGTCAACCGAAATTTCAACTTGGGATATTTAACACGTCAAACAATGTTGCAGGGGAACAGTAGATTTCCTTGTGTGATTCCTTTATCACATATTTTTGGATTTTGCAGACACGTACGAAATGTCATTATCAAGGCCAAATTCGTAAGAAAATCAACCGACGATGATGCAATATGTCCAGCCGTCGGTGATTCTGGTAAAATAATACTGACAAAACTGGTATTGTTGATGTCAGCAATGACGCCAGCGATATCTAAAGAATATGGTATACTCGCTTTCATTAGCTGCAGTGGCATGTCGACGCTATCATGGTCAACAGTGTCATATATTCATCGCATTTCAAGATGTTGTACAAGCAAAATATAAATTGCGTAGTATAATGATATTTGACAAACTCGTCGATTTTGAGGCTTCATTGAGGATAAAAACAAATACGTGCACAAATGAAACATTAAACAAGTACATGATGAGAAAACATACAGCAACAATCTCATACACGAAATTTTCATTGTTGATTTCGTCGTTCAGTGCTGGAAAGATATCCAACGAAGAATTCAGATTTGCAATAAAGATTAAATGTTACGTGTTAAGTGACAAAGTCACCAACGAAGTAACAATTGATAATTTAAAACGATACAAATATAATAATGGCAGAATCGCAACAATTATTAAAACAAATCGCAGATCATACTACTCCTGTAAAATCCACAATGATATCAACAAGTTTAACTTCGCCAGAATTTAGCATCAACGTAGTCCGTGATTACATCACGACGGAAAATACCAAGCAAAAAATGTCAAGGATAAATTATTTTACCCCTCAGATTATTATTCTGGGACAATAATATTAGTTTCGTTGTCACTGGTGACGGATTCAATGGTGGCACTCACTATGGTAAGAATCACACTCGTCTTTATCTTTAACCAGTAACTCTTACGCATCTTTAAACAGCAAATACGCCATCGTCATAATATTTATCAGCTGTTTTATATGAGTGTCTATGAGTCTTAATTTTTCTTATATATGAGATATTTGTTATCAAACCTTCTCGATGTCTCTACAAAGAGGAACTAATTATTTCACCTGCGCATATGTGATTGCTGCAAGCGGTCGTGACATAGTCTGCTGAATTAACTTTATGAATCAATATTCGGAGGGTAACTTCTATCTTTTATTGGATTTTTGAAATTGTAATTACAAAATCACTCATTAATTATTCAGGATCAAGTTATTCAGATATATTTGTGCCGCTGTGTTGTAATTGCTTAATAGCAGTAATAACATCATTAATAGTTTCATAATTCATTATATAAGAAATATTTGGTCAAATAAAGTAAATATAAATTATTATGAATAAAAAAACATAAATATCTGAATTGCTATTTATGAATTAATATATGTTTAAATAAATATAAATAATATATTTCTGAACTAACGCGAATACAAGAAAAAAAATTATTTAATCAGAACATAAAGGCAACATGATGTACCTGACAAGCAGATTGATGTCATAGGATATGTAATTGGTGGATTGCGGGATAATAAGATCACCTCCTAATTGAATCTTGGTTGTTGGGAGGTTCATGGGTACCAGACGAGTTACACAAGGAATTGGTTTTTATTTTACAATCTCTAACCTTGCCATCATCTTCCCTCAGTGGTCTCCAATTATAATAGCATCTATCTCCGAATAAAGATAACATATCTTTAGTATTTTGGAGACTAGAACAAGCAGGTTTATACAGTGGATCTGGAAGCAAACTCCTTATCCCCACGGCTATCAAAGATCTTATGAATATATTGTTAAATTTAAGTATATAACTATATGCACTTAAGTCTGGGCAGTATTTACTAATATATTATGATCGTGAATAAAGTCTGCAATTTTAAATATTTCTGCCGTCTTAGAGTATTACATTTTCGATGAATATTACATTTTTATAAGGTCATATCTATCTGGCAATTAATTCATGGATCGATATTATTCTGGTATATATCGCCTACTACAGAATTGCGTACATTCATTCAGTATAGTAACAACGGTACATTTAGTCTGCTGCGATCGATATGTGAAGCAGTTATATCACGGTAATTTTGTTCAAGTTTGTTTGAGAATATTTATTCTGCAATTAGTACTTCTATATAGTTGAGGTATCTGGACAAAAGATATTTAAGCATTACATTTAGAATGTAGTACACGTATAACGGATTAGCGAAAAGAGAGACAACAGCTTGATTGCTGTTGCAGCGATGACGGATTTATCCCGCTTCATTGAACGTGATCTTTTATTTACTTTTTTTGAAAATGCAGATTTAGTGGTATTAACTGTCACAAGTTCTAAAGAACTCCGCTGAATATCAAAATATTTAGCAGCCATTTTTAAGTCTTCCTTTTTTATGGATTTAATAGTTCTCTTTCCAAACAGTTTACATCTAACATTATTCTCAAAAGTAGAATTTTGACTTTGTGTACAAACTTCAAGATTACATAGAGTTTATTTCTTTATTAACGTCAACATGATCAATTATTTGTCCTTTTTTGATCATTTAATTAAAGCATTCAAATATGATCCCAGGATATAAATCTATCTTATTTCTAGCACTGAATCTGAGATAACCACACTACATATACGAAAGCTTTGCATATGTTAACCAATATATATATATATATATATATATATATATATATATATATATATATATATATATATATATATATATATATTTACGGATTATTTATTACAAGGAGCTGAATATCTGATCAAAAACAATTGATATCGACTAGTAATTTTGTTTTTTATGTGAATATAATTCAAATTTATTTAAAATATATTTGTTTTAAATATATGATGGAGGCCTAGTGGTTAGAGCTTCCGCCTCGGATGCGGGAGGTCGTGGGTTCGATCCCAGGTCGAGTCATACCAAAGACTTACAAAAATTGTACTAACAGCCGCCTCGCTTGACGCTCAGCATTAAGAAGTTAGTGTTCGAACTGGTCGGCCTGGTGTCAAGATACTGTGACTGGGTGGGACATCATGCTACATGTCTGCGTCATGATGCCCCAGTGCTAGACATCAATATAAACTGCCACACTGCAGACAGCGTAGCGATATGACTGAACAATTGTTGAAGCTACGTTAAAAATCATAATCAATTCAGAAATTTGAGAGATTATCCATCATTGAACCTAAGAGGAAAATCTGATCTTGATAATTACCAAAACCTAAATTAATGTGTTTAATGTTTGATCTGGCTTTGACAACAGCGATATTATTAATCAGATCCGAAAAGCTAAAATAACTTTTCAACAATGGTGCATTTCATAATTGGTCAACATTCAAGATTATGAACGACACCAAAGGTGTTGTCGCTGCTAAAATGATTGACGAAGGATGTAGAAATATTATTAGACATCTTGGCAATCAGCGATACATTATTCGAGTAAAATTTGTTTGGCAGACAGATGATGACACTGGATTATCCCTGATAAAAGTGAACCTGTACATAATACTGGAAATAATTATGTTACATTAAATAACAAATCCAAGCCAGGAACATCCACTAATATTGGTAAAACGTATTACGAAAGAGCGTATCTAGTACATGATTTTCAGTTAACTGGATTTGCTTGTGTAAAATCAGTTAAATGTTGTAATAAGCTATATCGATCGTTTATGCCTGATTTGGTAGACATTTCTCAGAGAATTATTGGGATCCAATAGTGCTATTACGATACATCCTTGCTGCCCAAATTTTAGTGTAGTTCATTTAAGGTCAAGCTATTAAATAGTACTATACGCAGAAACAAGTTTGATTACCACAATAAAAGAAACATTTACTGTCGGATCTAGATGAATATTGGGATAAAATTGATTATGAAAATAAAATTGCAAATGATCTTGGAAGGAAAATAATCGATAGGTTTACTCTAGGAGAATCACATGATCATATACGAATGTGTACAAGATTAATAGTAGATGATGCTGAGCTAGATTTTACAATTAATGATATATCTAACAAACAAATATTTATAAATAGAAGTAATGCTTATTCGTAATATGGAATTCTGGGCCACGAGTGGCCGAATGGTCTAAAGCGCTGTCCGTTACGGATCAATGCCATCCCACCTCTCTCTGCGTGGGATTGAGTCTAAGATTCGACGAATGTGGATGTCAGAACGATTGACAGTAGCTTCTCGTGGGTCCGTAGTTCCTTCTACGGATTTCACGGTTCCGTTATCCACCATTAATACTGGTCGCCATGTATAACCTATCATGTGCTGAAAAGAGGCGTTAAGCCCCACAGCAGCAACGACAATAATACGGATATAATAGTGAGTGATAATGATGGAGAGTGATTGCAATTTACTTGAGAACTTCTATGCTCGCTTACATTTCAATAAATGTATTATCGGTGATAAATAGATTTCCTTGATAGGCTGTCAGGTATCTGTGAATTAATTTTATATAAATAGCGCATAATTGGATTTGGTTGAACAATTTGTCGGTAGCGGACAACGGAGATCACTGAAAATCAAACGAGAAAGTATTATTGACTATTCTGAATCAGCAGATGTTGATATCAAAGAAATATATTGCCGTAATGACGGATACCAGAATCAACATCACCATCTATATTTGCTCCCGTAGCCACACACAGCACCATTCATCTCAAAAGTCCTGGAGGTTCTTAAAGACGACACGTGCCATTGTATTAGTATGGAACGGTATTTCGTACTACATTGACATTGATATGTTGGCACCAACACACAGAATTGCAATAGAAATAAAACAAAGAGGAATAAAATGATGTACATGCCATAGTTTCTTTAGATGGTGTGGAGATAGGTGGACGCCTAAATAAACACTAAGTATAGTTCTTGATTAATTATTATCCAAATAAATATTTATATGTGGCGATCGTGGTCTACCACCACCATTTTTTTACAGTCTTCGCACGAGTGGTCAGAAACGCTAGTGGATCATTATGAGGAGATAACAGATGATCATAAATCTATTTATGAACATATGAAAGAATTTAAGAGATTAATCAGACTACAACCATATATAATACAATGTGAGATAATGCTTAAGACAACTTCAGAATCTCCTGGAATTTATGGAGGCTAACTGAAAATTGTGATTATAAAGACAGTTCTTGATGAATTGCAAGAGAAATGGGTTTTGTTACATAGATAGAAGTTTCTAAATCTGCCTGTACTTTTTCGTGTTCTTGCACAGCGGATAGTCGTCGACAAAATATTGATGTTTAAATTCCAGGAAGAGACACTGAAAATGTCCAGAAATAAAATCTTGTATTGAAAAATATTGTTTTGGTTGATGTTGATGTTGTTTCGAACGAGTTAATCATGGATAAAAATCCATGGAGGCTAGGATATGCCATAAAGATGTACTCGGCTAACTATTGCTGATACAAATATCTGGAATGTCAATGATATAATGGTCAAATTTAGTTTATCTCGTAGTATCTCGAGTTAGACGACTATCTCACCTACATAAGATTGACATTATTCCAAAGAGAGTAATAATCAAACTGCTATCGACGCCATCGAAGTGTTCGTAAGAAGAGAAAAATATTTTGTTATAAACAATGTGACAAAAATAAACGCGATTTTGATATCAATGTTTAATTGATCTTGATACTAAAACAATGATGTAATAATCATTGTGCAAGTTGTAAATGTGATATGCTATGGAAATATTCGTGTAATAAGCCAGGAGAAGTCATCATAGACATAATAATTAGTGCTCTTGGTCATGCGCGTGTCACATTGACTTGTTTTGAATACAATTGACATCGGAGCGCTAATTTACAAAAGACAACAAAATGATAAATGTGTGTTTCAGGAAATACTTGCATTTGTTCACTTACAAATCCACGTTGAGGAAAAGTATAATCTAGTCTGTAGATGGAGGGTCTACCCGAGCCTCAAACCACTCTAAAAATTGTATGCGTTATCACGCTCCAGATATGATTAGTTGCTCTTCCTTACCCACTTCAATTTCAAAAGGGATATATATATATATATCCCTTTTGAAATTGAAGTGGGTATATATATATATATATATATATATATATATATATATATATATATATATATATATATATATATATATATATATATATATATATATATATATATATATATATATATACCATACAATCACATTACGTAGTACTGTTTTGTTTGAAAAGTCACATCGTTGTCCGTAGCTATCGCTAAAGGACATGCTTCTTTGTAATTGCATTCATATATTTCAAAGACGCGCACGAGTATACTCTTCATTTACCGATGCTTACACATTTGGTCATCTTGCGAAGAATTCACGAGATTTCATGTTGCTCTGAATTATTTTCTTTGCATATTGGTGTCCAAATTACTGCTCAGCAAGTGTTTGATTAATTTTTCAACGATTTCCTGATTACGATTAAGTGCCAATGTGTCCTTTTCTGATTTAGAAATTATGGTCTTTCGTCATGAAAGATGCTACACCAAGAAATTATTTGCCATGATCAACTTAAAGCAACACAGGTAATCGTAATTGTCCTCGTTGATAAATTCGTTCAAGCGCAGATGTATCTTCAGATGTTTTTATTGATTGCGGCTCCACTTCTTTATATCTACTTCCAATATCAAAGACAGTTAACGCGTATTTGTATGTGCGTGATTGAATTTCAAGTTTTTTATAGTATCTTGTAGCTGAAAACAAAATATCTACTTTATGAACTTAATTGGGAACACTAACACCAAAATAACCATACTGAAGTTTTTTAGGTATACGCAGATAGATTCGCTATATTTTATTGTCGTGCTAAAGACACTGCAGAAACAGCAAGAGAGACGTTTGCTTCTTCGGCGAATTTACTAATAGCCACTGTGCCATTCAAATAGCTTCCGCTGTTGTAATTCATTACTTTTAAAGCAGCATCATGAACGTGACACATTTCTTTAGTCTTTTTTATTAGAAAAGTTTCTTATTCTTTTTTAATCTTGATCAACAATTCAAATATCAAGTCGGGTTCCAGGAATACAATAACTGTATCCTGGTAAGTGTTTTTCACCGTGATATGTTGCCCACGTAGCCGGTGGTAAATTTTTCAACGAAGAGGCAATATTGTGTTTAAATTAATTTTAGATTTTGTTGTGCCACACTTTTTACACTTACCTGCCAGTGAGCGATTCTT
Organism: Potamilus streckersoni; assembly: GCA_016746295.1. Taxonomy (NCBI): domain Eukaryota; kingdom Metazoa; phylum Mollusca; class Bivalvia; order Unionida; family Unionidae; genus Potamilus; species Potamilus streckersoni. Next base: position 11,082 of record JAEAOA010001149.1, on the reverse strand, counting down.
TTGTTATCATTATTATTGTTGATCCAATGATGGACGTGGCTATCATGCATTGAACACAATATAAATTGCTTTTTTATCACATAATTATAATGGACTTTTCGGCGACATCAAAGTAGGAGCCAGTAAATTATCACACAGCGCTACCAAATTATACAAGAATGACGATAATAGGTTGATCTCGAAGTGGAAAGAAGCAATTATTGCTTAGTCTGATAATTAGATGACTCAAGTGGGATATATGATATTCAGCTTCAACATTTATAAATGTTCAGCGAATTTATGAAGATTCTAATGAAAATGCAAACATTTTGACTGAAGACAGTGACGTTATTGACTTTATATCTGATATTGATGAAGCGCCGTCTGTAGATGACTTTGATGGAAGTAATTCTAATTTAGAACTATTATATGATGTCATGCTGGACAAGGAATCAAATACAGATAGGATATTTTCTGCAGGTAGATATAAAAATAAAGATGTGATTAATGTAACAAAACGTTATACACAGATTCCAAAAGTGATAAAAGATAACTGTAATATTTCAGTTGTGTTTGACGGAATTGATGATCACACGCTGCAAAATATTTATTATACTTGGTGTTCAGGACACAAGGAGATGAAGAAATTAAAAAGTTCTTTTCAAACACGCAAGCTGCCCTGTTTAGTTTTATAACATAAATGTGCATGATCGAGATCGAGATATTGTAACGGACTTGAAAAATATTTGGATAAAAACCACAACAACAAAGAAGTTGAGCTGACAATATATGAGAGCGAGACGCAAAGAAAACACGCCTAAACTTTTAAAATTATGTCAAAGAACAAGCCACACACAAACCAGTTGTTTTAAGGTTAAAATTTAACGAACACTGCAGTTAACATTTAATAAGCAAGCAAAGAGTGGTGTGAAAAGTTACATTCTATGTCACAAGTGGATGTATTGCTGTTACTTATCGTATGCCAAATCTTAATATTCACAACGGAAATGACATACACGTGACTTCAATCTGATCACACGTAAAGACCAATGTTATATATTTTGTTTTTTCGGTACATTTTTCAGGAGAATTTTATGGCGTACTCTCGAGAATATCCAGATGACTACCTTAAATAAAACATCCTTTAATTCTTCATGTACACACATTTTACTCCATTCTGCAAATCATGTCTCAGAATCAGCTACTATCAGCAGTTCATAATACATTTTGAAACTTGTACACATATGGAATCAATTAGGCATTCCTACTGAAGCAAAGCATATCGTATTTAGAATTCCTTATACATTTTTCCACAAGATCAAACAACGATGTATATCATTTTCTTTCATGATTTCTTAAAAGAGTGTTGTCCTGTCAATAGTCTAATGTCTCTTCAAAGAAAATATTTATGGGATGTAATGGGGCGATGCACCTGTGATTTGGTGTAATGGCCTATTAATATGTTTTATTTTACAATATGAACCAGACATTAGATAATTCAAACTAGTTCCAATTTACTACTTGTGATCGACGTCGTATATACTAAGTTGTTATATCAATTCCTTGTACCCCTTGTCGCTTGTCTTTCTACCGAAGGTATGGTGGCATGTAGTTTGCAAAAACGAGATACATAATATATTTGGATTCCGTTTTCCTTAATTATTGTGTTCACTCCAGGCTAGAGGTTTTAAAATTGTGGACGGCTCATTTTCCAAAACGCTAGATATTGGGAGGTGGTAATTGTTGAATAGGAGAATGAATGTGGAAGGTAAATGATGACGTGGGAAGCAACAACATATCAAACTCCCATAGTTCAAGAATGTATAAGTCTCTACTCTCTTAAGGGTCAAGCTTTGTTCAACTGTAATCTTCTAGAGTGGACGTTTTGTAACCAAAAATAAAGCATTTTTGTTTTCTAGCGATCATCTTTACGTTATAATAATTAATGTTTTTAAGAACTTGATCTGTTAGTTTGAATGAATTAACGTATATTCTTCGTAAATACTCCGTTTAGCGGCTCATTATATGTTTGTGTATATTCCGATTGAATTTATTTCTATGTCTCACCATCGCAAATGTGAAATATAGACCATTTGATCAATTTAGGTTATTGAAGCCCTCATAGCTATTATCATGGGTACTGTAATTACGCGATAAATTCAAAATATGGATAAAGAGAAGTATTAGCTATGTATGTATGTATGTATGTATGTATGTATGTATGTATGTATGTATGTATGTATGTATGTATGTATGTATGTATGTATGTATGTATGTATGTATGTATGTATGTATGTATGTATGTATGTATGTATGTATGTATGTATGTATGTATGTATGTATGTATGTATGTATGTATGTATGTATGTATGTATGTATGTATGTATGTATGTATGTATGTATGTATGTATGTATGTATGTATGTATGTATGTATGTATGTATGTATGTATGTATGTGTGTGTATATCTGAAAGTATGTATGTATGTATGTATGTATGTATGTATGTATGTATGTATGTATGTATGTATGTATGTATGTATGTATGTATGTATGTATGTATGTATGTATGTATGTATGTATGTATGTATGTATGTATGTATGTATGTATGTATGTATGTATGTATGTATGTATGTATGTATGTATGTATGTATGTATGTATGTATGTATGTATGTATGTATGTATGTATGTATGTATGTATGTATGTATGTATGTATGTATGTATGTATGTATGTATGTATGTATGTATGTATGTATGTATGTATGTATGTATGTATGTATGTATGTATGTATGTATGTATGTATGTATGTATGTATGTATGTATGTATGTATGTATGTATGTATGTACGTATGTAGGTATGTAGGTATGTAGGTATGTATATAGGTAGGTAGGTAGGTATGTAGGTAGGTAGGTATGCATGCATGCATGCATGCATATATATATATGTATGTATGTATGTATGTATGTATGTATGTATGTATGTATGTATGTATGTATGTATGTATGTATGTATGTATGTATGTATGTATGTATGTATGTATGTATGTATGTATGTATGTATGTATGTATGTATGTATGTATGTATGTATGTATGTATGTATGTATGTATGTATGTATGTATGTATGTATGTATGTATGTATGTATGTATGTATGTATGTATGTATGTATGTATGTATGTATGTATGTATGTATGTATGTATGTATGTATGTATGTATGTATGTATGTATGTATGTATGTATGTATGTATGTATGTATGTATGTATGTATGTATGTATGTATGTATGTATGTATGTATGTATGTATGTATGTATGTATGTATGTATGTATGTATGTATGTATGTATGTATGTATGTATGTATGTATGTATGTATGTATGTATGTATGTATGTAAGTATGTATGTATGTATGTATGTATGTATGTATGTATGTATGTATGTATGTATGTATGTATGTATGTATGTATGTATGTATGTATGTATGTATGTATGTATGTATGTATGTATGTATGTATGTATGTATGTATGTATGTATGTATGTATGTATGTATGTATGTATGTATGTATGTATGTATGTATGTATGTATGTATGTATGTATGTATGTATGTATGTATGTATGTATGTATGTATGTATGTATGTATGTATGTATGTATGTATGTATGTATGTATGTATGTATGTATGTATGTATGTATGTATGTATGTATGTATGTATGTATGTATGTATGTATGTATGTATGTATGTATGTATGTATGTATGTATGTATGTATGTATGTATGTATGTATGTATGTATGTATGTATGTATGTATGTATGTATGTATGTATGTATGTATGTATGTATGTATGTATGTATGTATGTATGTATGTATGTATGTATGTATGTATGTATGTATGTATGTATGTATGTATGTATGTATGTATGTATGTATGTATGTATGTATGTATGTATGTATGTATGTATGTATGTATGTATGTATGTATGTATGTATGTATGTATGTATGTATGTATGTATGTATGTATGTATGTATGTATGTATGTATGTATGTATGTATGTATGTATGTATGTATGTATGTATGTATGTATGTATGTATGTATGTATGTATGTATGTATGTATGTATGTATGTATGTATGTATGTATGTATGTATGTATGTATGTATGTATGTATGTATGTATGTATGTATGTATGTATGTATGTATGTATGTATGTATGTATGTATGTATGTATGTATGTATGTATGTATGTATGTATGTATGTATGTATGTATGTATGTATGTATGTATGTATGTATGTATGTATGTATGTATGTATGTATGTATGTATGTATGTATGTATGTATGTATGTATGTATGTATGTATGTATGTATGTATGTATGTATGTATGTATGTATGTATGTATGTATGTATGTATGTATGTATGTATGTATGTATGTATGTATGTATGTATGTATGTATGTATGTATGTATGTATGTATGTATGTATGTATGTATGTATGTATGTATGTATGTATGTATGTATGTATGTATGTATGTATGTATGTATGTATGTATGTATGTATGTATGTATGTATGTATGTATGTATGTATGTATGTATGTATGTATGTATGTATGTATGTATGTATGTATGTATGTATGTATGTATGTATGTATGTATGTATGTATGTATGTATGTATGTATGTATGTATGTATGTATGTATGTATGTATGTATGTATGTATGTATGTATGTATGTATGTATGTATGTATGTATGTATGTATGTATGTATGTATGTATGTATGTATGTATGTATGTATGTATGTATGTATGTATGTATGTATGTATGTATGTATGTATGTATGTATGTATGTATGTATGTATGTATGTATGTATGTATGTATGTATGTATGTATGTATGTATGTATGTATGTATGTATGTATGTATGTATGTATGTATGTATGTATGTATGTATGTATGTATGTATGTATGTATGTATGTATGTATGTATGTATGTATGTATGTATGTATGTATGTATGTATGTATGTATGTATGTATGTATGTATGTATGTATGTATGTATGTATGTATGTATGTATGTATGTATGTATGTATGTATGTATGTATGTATGTATGTATGTATGTATGTATGTATGTATGTATGTATGTATGTATGTATGTATGTATGTATGTATGTATGTATGTATGTATGTATGTATGTATGTATGTATGTATGTATGTATGTATGTATGTATGTATGTATGTATGTATGTATGTATGTATGTATGTATGTATGTATGTATGTATGTATGTATGTATGTATGTATGTATGTATGTATGTATGTATGTATGTATGTATGTATGTATGTATGTATGTATGTATGTATGTATGTATGTATGTATGTATGTATGTATGTATGTATGTATGTATGTATGTATGTATGTATGTATGTATGTATGTATGTATGTATGTATGTATGTATGTATGTATGTATGTATGTATGTATGTATGTATGTATGTATGTATGTATGTATGTATGTATGTATGTATGTATGTATGTATGTATGTATGTATGTATGTATGTATGTATGTATGTATGTATGTATGTATGTATGTATGTATGTATGTATGTATGTATGTATGTATGTATGTATGTATGTATGTATGTATGTATGTATGTATGTATGTATGTATGTATGTATGTATGTATGTATGTATGTATGTATGTATGTATGTATGTATGTATGTATGTATGTATGTATGTATGTATGTATGTATGTATGTATGTATGTATGTATGTATGTATGTATGTATGTATGTATGTATGTATGTATGTATGTATGTATGTATGTATGTATGTATGTATGTATGTATGTATGTATGTATGTATGTATGTATGTATGTAAGTATGTATGTATGTATGTATGTATGTATGTATGTATGTATGTATGTATGTATGTATGTATGTATGTATGTATGTATGTATGTATGTATGTATGTATGTATGTATGTATGTATGTATGTATGTATGTATGTATGTATGTATGTATGTATGTATGTATGTATGTATGTATGTATGTATGTATGTATGTATGTATGTATGTATGTATGTATGTATGTTATGTATGTATGTATGTATGTATGTATGTATGTATGTATGTATGTATGTATGTATGTATGTATGTATGTATGTATGTATGTATGTATGTATGTATGTATGTATGTATGTATGTATGTATGTATGTATGTATGTATGTATGTATGTATGTATGTATGTATGTATGTATGTATGTATGTATGTATGTATGTATGTATGTATGTATGTATGTATGTATGTATGTATGTATGTATGTATGTATGTATGTATGTATGTATGTATGTATGTATGTATGTATGTATGTATGTATGTATGTATGTATGTATGTATGTATGTATGTATGTATGTATGTATGTATGTATGTATGTATGTATGTATGTATGTATGTATGTATGTATGTATGTATGTATGTATGTATGTATGTATGTATGTATGTATGTATGTATGTATGTATGTATGTATGTATGTATGTATGTATGTATGTATGTATGTATGTATGTATGTATGTATGTATGTATGTATGTATGTATGTATGTATGTATGTATGTATGTATGTATGTATGTATGTATGTATGTATGTATGTATGTATGTATGTATGTATGTATGTATGTATGTATGTATGTATGTATGTATGTATGTATGTATGTATGTATGTATGTATGTATGTATGTATGTATGTATGTATGTATGTATGTATGTATGTATGTATGTACGTATGTATGTATGTATGTATGTATGTATGTATGTATGTATGTATGTATGTATGTATGTATGTATGTATGTATGTATGTATGTATGTATGTATGTATGTATGTATGTATGTATGTATGTATGTATGTATGTATGTATGTATGTATGTATGTATGTATGTATGTATGTATGTATGTATGTATGTATGTATGTATGTATGTATGTATGTATGTATGTATGTATGTATGTATGTATGTATGTATGTATGTATGTATGTATGTATGTATGTATGTATGTATGTATGTATGTATGTATGTATGTATGTATGTATGTATGTATGTATGTATGTATGTATGTATGTATGTATGTATGTATGTATGTATGTATGTATGTATGTATGTATGTATGTATGTATGTATGTATGTATGTATGTATGTATGTATGTATGTATGTATGTATGTATGTATGTATGTATGTATGTATGTATGTATGTATGTATGTATGTATGTATGTATGTATGTATGTATGTATGTATGTATGTATGTATGTATGTATGTATGTATGTATGTATGTATGTATGTATGTATGTATGTATGTATGTATGTATGTATGTATGTATGTATGTATGTATGTATGTATGTATGTATGTATGTATGTATGTATGTATGTATGTATGTATGTATGTATGTATTTATGTATGTATGTATGTATGTATGTATGTATGTATGTATGTATGTATGTATGTATGTATGTATGTATGTATGTACGTATGTATGTATGTATGTATGTATGTATGTATGTATGTATGTATGTATGTATGTATGTATGTATGTATGTATGTATGTATGTATGTATGTATGTATGTATGTATGTATGTATGTATGTATGTATGTATGTATGTATGTATGTATGTATGTATGTATGTATGTATGTATGTATGTATGTATGTATGTATGTATGTATGTATGTATGTATGTATGTATGTATGTATGTATGTATGTATGTATGTATGTATGTATGTATGTATGTATGTATGTATGTATGTATGTATGTATGTATGTATGTATGTATGTATGTATGTATGTATGTATGTATGTATGTATGTATGTATGTATGTATGTATGTATGTATGTATGTATGTATGTATGTATGTATGTATGTATGTATGTATGTATGTATGTATGTATGTATGTATGTATGTATGTATGTATGTATGTATGTATGTATGTATGTATGTATGTATGTATGTATGTATGTATGTATGTATGTATGTATGTATGTATGTATGTATGTATGTATGTATGTATGTATGTATGTATGTATGTATGTATGTATGTATGTAAGTATGTATGTATGTATGTATGTATGTATGTATGTATGTATGTATGTATGTATGTATGTATGTATGTATGTATGTATGTATGTATGTATGTATGTATGTATGTATGTATGTATGTATGTATGTATGTATGTATGTATGTATGTATGTATGTATGTATGTATGTATGTATGTATGTATGTATGTATGTATGTATGTATGTATGTATGTATGTATGTATGTATGTATGTATGTATGTATGTATGTATGTATGTATGTATGTATGTATGTATGTATGTATGTATGTATGTATGTATGTATGTATGTATGTATGTATGTATGTATGTATGTATGTATGTATGTATGTATGTATGTATGTATGTATGTATGTATGTATGTATGTATGTATGTATGTATGTATGTATGTATGTATGTATGTATGTATGTATGTATGTATGTATGTATGTATGTATGTATGTATGTATGTATGTCATGTATGTATGTATGCATGCATGCATGCATGCATGCATGCATGCATGTATGTATGTATGTATGTATGTATGTATGTATGTATGTATGTATGTATGTATGTATGTATGTATGTATGTATGTATGTATGTATGTATGTATGTATGTATGTATGTATGTATGTATGTATGTATGTATGTATGTATGTATGTATGTATGTATGTATGTATGTATGTATGTATGTAGGTATGTAGGTATGTAGGTATGTATATAGGTAGGTAGGTATGTATGTAGGTAGGTAGGTAGGTATGCATGCATGCATGCATGCATGCATGCATGTATGTATGTATGTATGTATGTATGTATGTATGTATGTATGTATGTATGTATGTATGTATGTATGTATGTATGTATGTATGTATGTATGTATGTATGTATGTATGTATGTATGTATGTATGTATGTATGTATGTATGTATGTATGTATGTATGTATGTATGTATGTATGTATGTATGTATGTATGTATGTATGTATGTATGTATGTATGTATGTATGTATGTATGTATGTATGTATGTATGTATGTATGTATGTATGTATGTATGTATGTATGTATGTATGTATTTATGTATGTTTGTATGTATGTATGTATGTATGTATGTATGTATGTATGTATGTATGTATGTATGTATGTATGTATGTATGTATGTATGTATGTATGTATGTATGTATGTATGTATGTATGTATGTATGTATGTATGTATGTATGTATGTATGTATGTATGTATGTATGTATGTATGTATGTATGTATGTATGTATGTATGTATCTATGTATGTATCTATGTATGTATATATGTATATATGTATGTATGATACCCGTGTTTAAGATGCTTTTTTTAATCAAAACTGTGTCGCTACCCATACCTGTCAAAGAATATATCAGCTCGTAGCGGTGGCAAACACCAACAGCTTAAAGTTCCTGTTTTCATGAATATCTCTCCTTGAGTAGTCTTGACATAGATAATTTGACAAATGAAGAAAATCTCTGTCCCCTTCCTCAGCTGCGAGACGGGAATTGAGCACTGGTAACTAAATAATAAGTTAACGTCATCAGAAACAAATGATTGCATCATTAGCGTGAGACTTGGTCTCAAAATGACGAAAAGTGATCTAATTAATGATTCTGATGAGGATACTAGTATGATATTTATTGTTACAAACGAAGAAACTGCCATATGATCGAGCCCAGAAACAGTAGCACAAGAAATAATCCTGTTGACGTAATAAAATTCACAACTCTTATACAGGTAAACTGGTTGAATACGGTACCCTATTAAGAGTAACAGACGCATGAGGAGAGTGAAAATGCATGCTATAAATTAACACGGAGTGGATGCTAATAAGTGTTATTTTTATTTACCAGGAAGAGGAAAATAGATCCTTTAATATGCTTATGTCAACAGAATATGTGAAAATACTGAAAGGAACCTAAACGTGTAACACCATTAAAAAGAAACTGAAGAAAGCATGGATATCGTATCTTTTTTTATTTAATTCTCGACAATTTTCGGTCATGGTGGCAAAAAGGATTGACAATAAAAGAGGCTATATCAAACATGTAATACATATGATGCAACGATTAAACACATAAATATATCTCGCTTCCATTGGCTGAAACATTCCCAAAGAAATGAAGTTAAAATAAATTGTCAGAAACTATTTGTGGTGCAATGCATTAACCATTTCACTCTAAGTGAGTAACATATATCTTTTCGTCCAGACATCCACTTCAGCATGACTAGATTGTATACACTATCAGCGTCTGGAATCGTACGTGAATTGGATCTAAATACATATGATGATATTTCCAATGCAATGTACTACAATTGGTGAATTCATGCAGAATTGGCATAGAACAAATTTTAACTCCGTACTAAAACCTTGAAAGGATTAAACCAAACCAACAATCTGTCGTCTCAAATTATTAACAAATTACATTTAGAAAGCAATTTTAAAAAAAAATCATAAATTTATTTTTGTCTAACATAATTAAAAGCCACATATATAAATTTCTTACATTATAATCTACATTATTCGAAAAGTCATACATGTTTGTATTGTTCATGTTAAGTAATTATTTAGAAGGACGTTTAATTCAGAGTAAGTAACGTTAAAACAATCTTAGGAAAGGAACTAAACTTTGATTATTGAACGACATAAATAGTTAGGCAACATACAGATCTTTAAAAGAATATATATATATATATATATATATATATATATATATATATATATATATATATATATATATATATATATATATATATACAAACAATAATATAGAGGTTAGAGAAATTAAATTCGTACTCTGCCGAGTTTCGAACCCAGGTCAGCGAGTATTCGCCACCCATCGCCTTGCCTGTAAGCACTAGCCCATATACCGTCACGACTAAGCACGCATCACCAAGAAGTGATGGCACTGAGTCGGAGTTATATCTGTTCTGTCTGGTATATATTTATAATTATTTGTATATATATATATATATATA
>JAEAOA010001148.1:1677500-1866345 GCA_016746295.1 Potamilus streckersoni | reverse complement strand
TTACAAATAACCGTTCTGCAAGAGTTCGATTAAATCGTTCTACAATTGCCTGATCACGACGTAATGCAGTATGTCCCCGTCGTATTGTAACATTGAGTTTTCATTGTTGATAGAATAGCACCTTGAAACTCTTTGCCAGGATCAACTTGTAATAGATTTGGCAATCTTAGAGGACCTCGTCTATAAATCCTTTCAAATGCAGAAACGACTTCAGAAGCTGACTTTGTTTTCAATGGTTCTGCCTGTTTAAATCGACTCGCAATATCAACTACAGTTAGCGCGTATTTGTAACCATGGTCATGTGGTAAAAACAATAAATCAGCCTGATGAACTTCATTGGGTACGGTAACATCAAAATGAGAATAATTAATTTGTTTAGGCGGTGGTAGATAAATTTGCCATATAGCTTGTTTGGATAACCAATCTTCTGCAGTGGACTTTTTCACTTTTGCAGCGTTAGCGAGTTTACTAATTGCTGCTTTACCCCTCCAGTATCCTTTCGGAGAATAATAAATAGATTCCATACTATAAAAACACTAGTGTTTTTAATTACCAGCACCTAACACCAATTTACCTTTCATAGCTGATTTGACCAACCATGAAGCCAATTTTTCTTTGAAGGATTTATCGGGAATAGCATTTAACGCATGAATTAATTTTACATCCGCGAGATGTCTTTGTTGCAAATTATTACTTTTATATGCAACAACATGAGCATGACATGCCTTATCAATAGCATTTATCGGATACTCACCAGGCCGGGGCTGACTTTGATCATCAAGTCTGATATCTAATCTCGTTCCGGGACCACAGTAACTATATGCTGGAAGGTGTTTTTCTCCGGGGTATTTTGCCCATGGGGTTCCGGGGAGTTTTCCAAGTTTTGCGGCAATATCACCTCCGAGTTGCTTTTTTTTAAAAATCGAAATTTTTTTGTACCACATGTTACACACTTACCAGTAAGCGCTAGTCTATTGTTTTTAGTTGTAATGGTTGTCTGATCAGTTGTATCAGTACGCTGTTTACATTTAACACAATATAAATCCATAATTTATATATAGCGTTATGAATATAATTGATTTTTCAGCGACTAAAAGAAGAGAACCGGTGAAACACCACGCAGCGCTTCCAAATTCTGTCCGTGCCATTATAATCGGACCATCTGGATCGGGTAAAACACAATTGCTGCTTAATTTGATAATGCGATTTATGAAGTGGGATAAATTATATTTAGTTGCCCCATCCGTAGATGATCAACGGTGCTATGAAGTGCTAAAAGATTATAATGAAAATGCATCAGAAATTAAAGGTGAAAGTGTAATTGACTTTATTACTGATATTAATGATGCGCCTAGCGTAGATGACCTCGATGGAGACATAAACAATCTTGTAGTGTACGATGATGTAATGTTAGATAATCAAAAGAACCCTGCTAGAATATTTTCCCGAGGTAGGCATAAAAACACTGATGTGATATATGTCACTCAACGATACACTCAAATTCCAAAAGTGATTCGCGATAACTGCAATATTCTTGCTGTATTCAATGGCGTTGATACACATACGCTACGAAATATTTGGCAGACATGGTGTTCCGATATGGACTTCAATGGATTTTAAAATTACTTTAGTCATGCTCAGTCAGTCCCATATGGATTTATAACAATAAATTTACACGACCCTCGGTCACGATATCGTATTGGACTTGATCAAATATTTGGTTAAATCATTTGTATTAACCAGCAGCAGGGAGGGCGATATGACAACATATTTGCGACGTAGATGGCAGCAATTTGAGGGTGGTTATGACAACATATTTACGACAAAATCGCTAAGGCTCCATTGTAAATGGGGTCTTTATTTTTTTTTGGTTAAAATGAGATTTCGTAGGAAGGCTCCATTTGGCATTCTGAGGCTTTAATCGATTTTGTCGCAAAATTTTGTAGGGTTCGCCATCCCTGCTGCTCCCGTTGATCGGTAAACTTTATTTTTTATCACCGTTACCATTTTTATCATTTTACCTTTAGCTATTTGGTTTCGTATCGCTGGCCGATACAGAACCTTTTTACCATTTGTATATAATGAAGGATATAACCTTTTGTATGGCGCTAAATGGCCTCTTTGTGCTGGTGCGCTGCAAAAATTCAAACAAACCAAACCATTAAATATTGACTGGTTGCAGGCATTTGCCGCCAATTCAACAAAGATCAGAGTAGGTCATAACCACTAATCAGAATTGAATGTAGTCCATTCCCAATGTGCTACGCCGGAAATGTATACCCTCCAAACTGTACTTATAAAGACTGGGCACGAAGCAATTGAGATATCACCTTTACGCTCATACGAGTTACGAGTGGCTGAAGGGATAAAAATAGCATGGAACCGTAGAGGGGTTAGATTTAGAATGCTATTTGGAAAAGAGCGGGTGTTAAAACTTTTCATATTTTACGGAAAAGAAACCTAGTGCATGAGCTTGAGGTCAAATGAACTTGTGATGTGTTTCATATTTATCGTTCGTCGCGTGCCCGTCAACCACGGTATCTCTCAACACATCTTTATTAAATTTGTATAAGAACTAGGGATGAATTGAAGAAAAAAAAAGCGACCAACACCGAAACAAAATTGATTACCGAAAGCTTTGGCTATCCATGTTAATCGTGTCATGAGTCGATAATCCTGATAGCTCCTGGAGATTTCCGTGTCCACCAGCCCTGGATGCAGACTGTTGACTGAGATATTGGACCCTTCGAGGCGTCTGTCCATGCTATGCATCTGCATGATCTAATAAAAATCCAATGAAATAACTGTAAAAATTATACATTGAAGAACGGACAGCTGTATCACAAATACCCTAACATTTTGTTCTTAAAGTGTCTGTACCAAAAACTGTCTGTTTAGGTTAAAACAATATTTGTATTGTTAGAATAACGCAAGTGACGGTTGACCTATTTTTCCTGCTCAATTATATGCGTTATCGGTTAAAACGAATTATATACGGCTCTTTTGAAGGAACAGTCTACATTTAATATTCTCACTTGAATTGTATAATTTTACTCGGTAACGTGATAAAAAGCAGTTCTAAGTTAATGCCAGTATAAAGACCTTGTCAAAATCGCATCAGATGCTTCTTCCAAGATGTGAACATGCATTATTTGAGATATACAAGCAAGGCAAGGATTAAGTAGTTGATTTACGATTAAAATAGTATATTTCATCTGACATTCATTTTGCATTAGTCTACGGAGTACAACGTCTTGAGATCCATCTTTTGGTGTAAGGAAAATGACATGAAAAATGCTTTTGATATGTGCGGGCTGTTTTAGCTGGTTGGACGTGTGCGATTTTGCCACGAACACTATATTCCAAGTTTCGCCATTATATCTCTGTTGAGTTTGTTTCGTTCTCATCACTCATATCACTTTAGATAATTCAGAACCAATTCATGATTTCTACCTTTATCACGAAAGACTGAAGCGAACACCTTTTCTTTCAGTGGAGGTGTTTGAAAGAGGACTCGGAAAAAGTTTCTGAAAGCTATAGCTAAAAAACCTATCACGGGGTACGTCTAACATTTGCAAATAATATACATGTTTGCCAAGTGCAAACATTTTCAAGAGCAATCGGACTCAAACATCCTTCATGTTCTTACAACCATTAGCGTAGTGAGAAATATGAATTGTTCCTATATCTTAACAATCCTACCACATTTTTTGTTGTCTGACGCCACATTATATTCAAAACTGCGCTTTTCTGTATGCTCAAATGAAAATTTTCTTCGTACAGTATAGCATTTTATTAGAGTAAATGCAGTCAAAAATCTTGCCAAGTACAACGTCACTTTTTCTATTATCCAGGTTTACTTCATGACGTGATAAAAAGGATGTTCTATAAATCTGAGATCTCTACGGAGCCAAGGTCTGACTTTTTTCAGATAGCCCTTGCTTCATGTGGACATACTAAGATTTTCAACCAAGCAGGTTATGTTGAAAATTATTCACTTTCTGTTGAATATTTTTTTAAAAACTCAACGTAATACATCGATTGGCTGAGAATCAGGTTTACAGATGTTAGGTTTATGACATGAAAACAGTTCTTACATGATAAGGCTAGTTCAATTTTGTTAAGTGCGAACGCGCACCCTCGAGCTCCGGCGACCATTTGCTCATGAAAAACAATGTGAATAATTCTAATATATAATATAATTTTAAAACTTATTCATGTTTTGACCTCATCTAAACGTGAGAGCTAATTTTGTCTTCAATATCAATGGATAAATACAAACAAGGCTTTTACCTGGTACAATTTTGACCTTCCGTAATAGTCCCACCTCCCGAATTTCTCTGGGTCTCCACTGTAGTTCATTTTGTTCAGGTCAAAGTTACAGGTTCTGTGAGCATCACTAGATACCAGCACGATCCTACAATCCTCACCAGACTGTCTCATAATCGGCAGCAAGTGTGCAATCACGATGAAATGGCTCAAGTAATTCACCTGAAGGGTACATTAGTAAAATGGGTGCATAAATTCTATCTCTATCTGCCTGTCTGATTAGGTGTCGATAAGAATGCGCCTCCAAAATGAGAATATTCAAACATGTCAAACTATTTTTCTTGCCACAACTCAAATTTTTAACCAGTTCTCACGATTTAAATTATCTGTAGAATATGTTCTTCGTCTATCTAAGGCATACATTTAATCGCTTCCCTTGAAGAAAACAAAACAAAACCAACACGTATATCAAGAACTTAACCACAACCATAATCCATCTGTTGACGCCACCATTTCTACAAGAAACGTGGCAGCTATTTAACGCTTACTGCTGATGAGGAATCAACAGTAATAAAAAGTGGCTTTCTGTGTACTCAGATGCCTGTCTTTATATATTTCTCCCCACATTTCCTACCCATTAAAATATAAAACTAAAAAAAGTTAAATTTGTCTTGCCAAAGAGAAGCCTCCGTTTGAACACTCCACAGAAATTGCACCAGTGTCTTACCGTATCATGCAAATTATAATTGTATCAGTCAAAAGGCAGACAAAACTCACCTTTTTAAAAATTTTAATGAATGTATATTATATTTCGCTAAAATGACTACACGTGTACGTACCTGTAACATAACTTCAAAACCGTCTTCTGTTTTCGCTGCAAAGTATGGAAATATTCATTGGGTTTTATAACTGTTGATGAATTTCATGTGGCCAACAAAGTGTTTTTTTAAACGCGTACAGTTTCAATTTTAGAAAAAGTTTTTAAAACATAATATATTCATGCCATTTAAACAAAAAACCGAATTTTAGTTGTGTACCTCAATTTCTATTTGCCTAATAGCTCTAACAAGCTTATTTTATGATCAAATGCGTCTATGTGCAAATTTGAATATTTGCTGTTCGGCATGAAAGTGTGATCAGGTCATCAAGGTACCAACCGGTAAAACTTTTCACTTATGTAACTCAAGTGGTTTTTACTTGCAAAAAAAACTTTTGACAGATATGTCTAATTCCAAAAATTCAAAACTGTTAAAATAATTACAAAGATGCTGTAATGACCTGAACATCTTATATCGCCTGCATATACGAGTTACCAAATTATGATTAACTATGTTGAGTGATTTATGTAATATTTCTAACAATCTTTATAGGACTGATGTTTGCTCAAATACACAGAATGGATGGAACGAAGGACGTATAGAAGATATAAGTCACGATGTACCAGATACAAGCATTGAACTCAAATAAATATATCGGTTATAAAATGTGTATCTTAAGGAAAAGATAAAAAATACGTTTACACACGTATTTTTAAATTAAATTGTCTTCTTTTACAGAATAGAAAAGATTTAACATACAAAGAAAATATAGTGGATTGCAAAGCCTTGCAGAGCATTAGTCAGGATAAATGTTTTATGCCCAAAAATCTGCAGTGGAGGCAGATTGATTTGACCATCTCTATCAGACCGTCTGTTCCGAGGAGCTTGCTATCATATTGCAGCAAAATCAATTACAGCAGAGGAACGAAGATTTGCTTATCCACCTGTAGATGGCATGGTTAAATTAGTAGACTATTAAAATAAAGTGCAATATGTTTGTGCATTTTTAATTTGCTAAAATTTGCACATTAGTTTCCCCAAACCATATTACACACGAGCAAGCAGACAATGATGTAGGTAAACGAAATTAGATTTAATAAACTCATTTGTAGATGACCACAGAAGATGTTCATACCATTGCATCAACATTTAGTTTAGTTTCAGATCCATTTTTAAAAACATTTTTAATACTTACATTTTGTACAAAGAAATACTAGCACAAAAGCCACGAAAGATAGAAGAATGGAATTTTGCAGTTACTTGGTTTCGTGCATTTATATCCTGATTTTATTTTCCTGGTGTAGTATAACAATTGGCCTCGATTCTAGATATTTAAAAAATTTGTGACAGACATTGTTGACAGAAACCTCGTTAGCAAGAACAGGCACTAGCAACTTGATCAACAATTGAATCTGGGTAGGCATTTTGGCATGTATATGCAAATGAGGTGAAGCTGATTAGATTTTAAAACCATTATTGTAATATAAGTATACTTCTAATAAGTCTATACCATATATAAAAATTCAAACTAAGACTGCAGCTTGGAAAGAAAAAACTCCATTTCAATGAAAAAGCGATTTGGGAACACCAGTAATATGAAGATCCTTCTCTTAAGACGTGACAACTATTTACAAGGAAATGTTAGTGTTGCGGACTACAGCTGCTATTGGTTGCACGCTCTGACGTTACAAAGTTTGGAAGAAAACACATTTGTCATGAATATAAATCTTTCCTCCTCAAGATATTATTTACTCGATGTTTCGAATTTTGTTTGTGGACTACTGAAGGTTTAATGGAAAGCAGAATTGAGGTCAGACACTTGCCGTCCTATATTGGGACATGGCATGCAGCGTTCTACACTGTTCATTTACAACCATCAAGATATATAACATTTGTGGGTTGTGTCTATATGTATATAATACAATCACTTGTCCCCGGTTTGTTTTTTTTATCGTGTGATGAATAACGTACCTGACATAATCATGTCCTATTTACATGTTACCTATACCTGCCGCCTATAATACTCTGGCATATGTTTCAGTAAAATATATTTTTTATTATTTATATGAAGAGCAAGAAAAATTGTTTAATATGCTATTATTTAGGATTCTAAAATTTATTTTCAAAGAAATACACCCAACTTACTGAATGGCATGAGCGCCACGCCAGCATTACACACCAGCACGTGCAATGCTCTTGCTGATGACTTATACGCTTGAATAAAGTCTCTGACAGACTTGAAGGAGCCAAGATCTAATTCCATGAATTCCATGGATAAGCTTTCCGTATCACAAATGACAGGTGTTCTGTTCTCTTTTTCCACCTGGAATTCTTCCTGTATCTTTTGCATGGCCTGAAAGTATTTAAAGACACTGGAACATTTTAGACGTACACAAAAAAGTTGAAAACGTTGCTTTTCCTAAATCGCAGAGATATTTAATTCTCCATTTTAACTCCTTAGAATTATTCGTATATAAAACCATCCTCGCTTAGTCATGGGGTATTTATTCTTCGTAGAGTGGTGAGGTGGAAATGATTTCTGAGATTATTTTGCTAAGAGAAAAGGAAAACAACTTTCAGTTTGAAAGGTGGTTAAAAGAGGAATTGAAAGAATAGAAGATAACAAACAGTTCTACACAATAATATGCCATACAAGGAGAGTCAAATTATATTTGTTATGAAAAGTAAAAACAATTGGACAATTCTTGAATACCACTTATTTTTGAGTGCAAACCATCTTGTTTCTTAGCAGATGGATATTACCATATATAATATATATCTAAGGAAAGATTTCGATGAAAAACATTAATTTAATAGTCATAATTTCATGTTTTAAATTGCGCAATATATAACATATTTCTAATTCATATAAAGTTTTTCTAATTTCCCTTAAAGTCATCGAGTACCATCATGTCAACTATGAGTCACTCGCCAAAAGACTGAAGGACAGTAAAGTGAGTTGCGGTAGACAAACATAAAATGCAGACGCCGGACCTGGCATCGATCTCACTTTTCACCTCCAAAACGTTCGGCTCCGTGACCAGTTTAGAGTTGGGTTGATAGCAAAAGATAGGTACGTACCTTTTCAGCTCTTTCTTTTGATCTGCACGCCAATATCACAGTGGCTCCCATCATAGCAACCCATTTTGCAGCCTCGTATCCTATACCTGTCATTGGTAAAGGTTTATAAAATTTATGGGATTGCTATTTCCCGCTTAAATACTTCAATTATAGATCAGACATTTTCATTTTTAGCGCACAGCATATCGACTGAGGCACAGACTGGCAAACAGATTGGCACTATCAACGACAGATAGTCACAATTTAAATTTATATCTAATATTTGTTATAAGTTAGATTTGAACTGGGGAAATTCTGCATTTTATTAATTAAAAGATAGGAAAGTATATTTAGTATTATCCTTTTTCTTACCTAAGTTCGAAATGTTCCGAGATGTCATTTAAACCACCAAGTAGCATAATCAGTATATTATCATCGATCTGATTGCAGAAATCACGGTAAAAGAACTAGATTTATATATGAAAATAAACTTTTCATCAAGTGGTTTATGTCGTCTAAGGTTAAGGGACAATTCTTCGAAATGTGCGAAATACGATCATGACTTATTTTGCCACATAGGGGACACAGTACAGATCTTGCTTACATTCTTCCAATACGAATTAATGTTCCATATCTCGTTTTTCTACTTGAGTAAGTGGAATTAGGTTTCCATAAGATGGTGACTTTTTAATCCTGTATTTATTTTTAAAAATCAACGGAATCCTTTTGATGGATTTCTTATACTCATTGCATGTTTTCTCTCTTTATATATCTGTATTGCTGTCCCATTTAAAATCTCCCAAAACTATTTTGTCTGGAAATTTTCCACTGAAAATAAAGTCGCTGAGATAGTCTTTTAAATCATATATTTTAGTACAGTATCAGATGTTTTAAAAAATATTGCAGTTATGATGTGGATCAAAAATAAAATTGCCAACAGCCCAGAGGAAAAAGTTGTATTAATTATGTGTGCAGATGTTCTCTACACATGTTTCCAAAGAATATCAGTTTTTGTTTATCTATGCGAGCTTCCATTGAAATCATCCCCAATCTTGCTGTCATAGATCCAATAGAATATTGGCGATCTTTGAGGGAAACAATGTTCTCTCCGGCCAAAATATCGTTGTATTTTCTCCAATGATTCAATGCTATGACATATTAAATCAGAGTAATTCGCTATAGCAAATGTTCCTTTTACTTCCCGGCATAAGTAAAAATAACAATAAGCACGAGAGAGAGAAAAAAAAGAGAGAGAGAGAGAGAGAGAGAGAGAGAGAGAGAGAGAGAGAGAGAGAGAGAGAGAGAGAGAGAGAGAGAGAGAGAGAGACCAATCTATGTAATTCAGGATTATTATCCTGCAATACTGATAAAATGATAACGAAATAACTCATTCACTGTAGGATTCAACTCCTAAAATTAATTTGACATGACACCAAACGGTTTCCGTACTGACTACCTTGACATTTGTTGGAATTTGTACTTGTAAACAACTGCCTGATTTTGATTCAGGACGTGTTAGCTTGGTTCATCTGTACTTGTATATACACGTGAGCAAACGTAAGTACTCGGTAGTGTTAAAACCGGACCTTTCTTAATTTAGAGTTCATGCACGAGTACACTTCTTTTGACCAATATGGTGACATTTTAGTGTTCGTTAGTCACAGTGTCGAATGAAAACTATTCCTTTATGTTTCGACAATGAATTTATCATGGTAGATAAAGCCGCTGGTAGCCATATGAGTCTCAACACGCATACACATTAGCGCATGTATCGTTAAATTCTGTTATATGTATAGTACCAAAAGATATATGCTAAAATAAATACCTACAGTTCTCCCTGTCTTTCTCTGTCTCTGTCTGTCTGTCTGTCTGTCTGTCTGTCTGTCTGTCTGTCTGTCTCCCTCACTCTCTCTCACACACATTTTTGCAAAACCTACAAAACGGAGACATGATTTTACCATCAAAACGGGACATTTTTACTTTAACAAAGAATGAGCGATAAAGATCTATTTTACTATGCATTTGATATATACATGTCATTTCTAATTGATTGGTGGTTGATTTTGAAAAAACAATATATGAGAATCTTTACCATCAGAACGGGTACACACACACACACACACACACACACACACACACAGTGTTAGAAATTATACAATCAAATCGGGAACATTCAATAAATGTATACAGTTGTTTCTAAGTAGAAATCAATTCAGTCTAAATACTGCAGTAATCTCACCTCATGCACATAGTTCCCATCCATATTACCAAACTAAATTAAAATTAACATGTATTTTTTTATAACGTTTGTTTTATATATATATATATATATATATATATATATATATATATATATATATATATATATATATATATATATATATATATATATATATATGTAAAAATGTACGTCTAGGAGTTTGAAGAAGTTGAATTATCAGAGTTGTGTGAAAATACAATAAATATGTCCCTCTTTCTAAAATAAAATAATCAAATATCTGCATGGCAATCTTCAGTTAAAATAATTTAATGGCAAGACTACGGTTTAGAATTTAAAATGTCCCACAAAATAACACATTTGTAACTTTGGTGTACAAACATTTGCCACTTTAGTGCAATCCCCTTCATTAATAAACCAATTCATGATAAGACTCTTAGATATGAAACACACCAAAAATTTATTTTGTGTGATGGTATGGTTTAGTTTTAGTGAGCTCAGGTCACAGTCGCATAAGTGTCTCTGAGCCAAATTAAGGACTAAAATTAAAGGACTAAAAGTCAAATTGTGTGGATTGATTGTGTGACTCCATGTGCAGTATTCATGACATAGACTGGTAAATCTTACAATGGAATGACTGAGAAGGGACTGTCCCATTATCTGGAAACGCCTTTTATTCTTACTATGATGGTAAATATGGTGTAGAGTTACATGAGATTCGAATCTTAAAATCAAGATCTGACTGACTTAAGGTAGCGTAGGAAAAATAGTTCCCGGTATTTGGTGTTATGATTTGTATTTTATGGTAAAGTACTAGTGCTACATTACGGAAATGTAATAAGGAGAAACAATGCAGTTGTAAGGTAGGCAGGCAAATGTAAAGTTGTGATGTAAATATAAAATTTTGATATTGGTGGACATGCATTAATTAGAGGAAAATTATTATAATTTGTTTCATTTGTTCACTAAGGAAATCTTTTGATGAACATTATTAATGTTCTGCTTTTCACTTAGTGAAGTTAAGTCATTTGTGAATTTAATGTTGCGTATTTGTGACTTTAATTGCTAAATATTACCAAAAGCGATGCATTGTCTAAGATGAACGAAACTGTAGACAGACGTTGAAAAAGATGAACCAAGATGTAAACATACGTTGAGATCTGCACGAGATTCATCTCCTCTGATCGATCTAAAAGTGCACCTACAGTTGGTAACTCAATAATCAGAGGGAATCGAATGCTGATGTTGACTTTATCTCTAATTGTCTCTATTATGAGACGATACATTATAGACCACATGTGATCGACGCGAGCTTGATATTAAGAAAAAACAAACAAAACAATAATCTGAAGGGAAAAAGTTATACAGAGTGAAAATATATCTCAGATTACCATCCCCCGTTTTGACACATGACTATCTCTATCATACTATATAAGAGACAAGGTCAATGACTTTCAAATACTTCATTCTACCCATGACCCTTAATTTCCTTCTGCTATTTCTGTCTTTAAAGGTATATGACCATATTCATCAAGCCATCACTGACTATTTTGCGTTACACCAAACTAAAGTTACGGGCCCCAAAAGGTGCAAATTTCGCGAATTTTGCCTGCCTGTACAACATTACACTCAGGTGAAAACCGGTACAAGGAGAACGAAGTATTTAGAAGTTACTGATTGTGTCACTTATTATAGTATGATAGAGAAGGTCATATGTCAGAACGGGTCGGTGGGGGGGGGTAAATTGAGGTATATTTGTCACCATGTATTACTTTTTTTCCTTCGGATTATTGTTTTTGTTCTCAACCGCAACCTCGCGTCGAGCTCCTGTGTTGTAGACCAATTAGAGGAGGTGATTAACGTACAGATATAAGTTTATTTTGATAATTTCTCTCGACCTCGACGGAGGATTGATTTTGGTGGCATGCAGCAATAAAAGCAAACGAAATTATTGCATGAACGACAGGAACTATCTAAATACAGTATATCCGTTCCACGATCCAGAAAACAAATGCTACTGCTATCAAACGTAGCGCTTCTGTGGTACATACTTATATTAATATCAGTCTCACGTACATACCTGTATTTGCACCAGTAATGACAACAATTCTGTCCTTTGGCAGCTTTACCACTGGGAATGATTGTTTTCCTCCCATTTTGCGTCATTTAACATATATTATCAGTAACAACAACTGCGTGAAGAAAGTAGTCACATAGCACATACCCGGTGATACGGTTGATAAAACTTGTTTGTGTTGATACGCATGTGTAATGTGTGTTCTAAATATGGAATGCGGCTACAGGGAACCATTATTATGCCCGTTACTTTTTATCACGCAGTACGGCAATCCATAAGGGTTATAAACGTGGAGTTTTATCAGCGTTGCAGGTCTTGACAAAACAATAATGCATCGTTGAAATGAATTAGTAAATTGTTAAGATGGATTCGTAATTCGTGCTAACAGATTATCTATATCGTTAGAACGGATTACTAATGTGTTGTAGCGGGCTACTGATGCTTTGTAAATGGTTAGATTACCAAGTTCATTGTAAGGACTATTAAATAGTTCTTTATAATTAATGAATAGAAAGTTAAAATGAATTACTATTTCGTTATAAAATATTGCTAAATCCTTTTAACTGCTGGTATGTCGTTATAACTACTGAAAGGATTGCTAAACCGTTCGGATAGGTTACTAAATTGCTATAAGGAATTAGTACAAAAAATCGTTATGTCGGATTCAATACTTTAGAACAGAAATACAACAAACATGGAGTCAGAGAAATCCTTTTAAAATGATTTGATTTGGAAATCCGTTATAACGTTTAATCAATCGTCCTAATGATTTTATATTCCTTTACAACAATTTAGAACTCGCTCTAACGATTGAGGGTCTCAAATGCGTAATGATTTAATACTGAATTCATGAAACGAGTTGAATGATGTCCCACTTTTGCGAGCCTTGGACAGCAAAAGCTGTGCATTATTCAACGAACTTCATAATTTTGATATTAAATCATTACCTATTTGAAATTTGTTTTATCACGTAGTTTTATTTCAATGAAAAATATTTAGATTGAAAGAAGAACGAATACATTTGTTCACTCTAACAGACTTTGCACCTTTCATTTGTTGTGCTTGAGAAATAATCTCAACCAAAGTTGAACTAGTATTGACGTTTGGTAGATTATACTTTCTTACAAACCATAAATCAAAGAACAAGCGTACTTTCGATTAAACAGAACATTTTGCACAGACAAAATCGTATTCAACATAGAAGGTCCAATACGCGTGATGTCGCATTGTTTGATGCACTACCAGTTTGATTAAAGTTGAAAATCTATATAACCTTTAAGTGTCACTTTTACAACTAAACAAGACTTATTAGTGATAGACATGTGGAAATAATGTTTATAGGATGCGGAAATTACCATATTTACTGTAATATGTATGTAAGCAGATATACGCAGTGTTTGTTTTGGAACAGTAGACTACAGAATATGCAAACAATTTTTGACTCGGAATGGCATCACATATTTACCGCGTAACTATGCAGTGCTTGGATAAACTTGGAGACCGGTTTATGTCCACATTCTTCTGTGAGCGTGAGTTTAGTTCCTTCCGTAAGTTAACATTTTAAGCCACGCTTGTAAATTGGGTGGCAACCATGCTACAGATATACTGACTCTCTCAACCCCCACCCGACACAAGCAATACCCGTAGTTTTACTTGTTGTTATTATTGCCTTTGTCTTGTGGTTTTAGCCATTTTTTATGTTACAATATGTTATACATGACATAACAAACCCCTGTGGGGATACATTAGGCGTACTGAAACAGATGAGACCATTGTGTCTTAAGTTCCTTTCACGAGAAGAATTGAAAAATGGCGGCCCAAACAATTCATTGAAACCAAAACATTTAAGAAGGTATGGTTAAAAAATCAGCCAATCAGTAAAGTAAATACTGTACACTAATTTCATGGGCTTATTTTGGACTAATCAGAATTACATAAAGTATAATATTCATATGTTATAATATTAAAAATATGAAACTGCTCACGCCATAGGAAAAGTGTACCGACTATGTGATAATATCCGTTATGATTTACTGCTCCATTTGAACGATTAATTATTTTTGTTTATGCTACAATAATGTCTTAACAGATCTGAAAAATAAGTCACTTTGTGTGTACGTAATTCAGATTCCACAAATATTTTAATTTTAAAAAAAAAGGAACAAGTCAGTTAATATAAATAAAACTGTTGTTTTTTACGGTAAAATCTGCATGAATTATTATCGAGATAAAGAAATACGAAATCAAAAGTTAATCTTGCGACATTAAAGATCTTTGTTCGCTATCTGATATAATTTTGGGGATTTTCTTGCCGTGGGTTGCTTTCTCGACTCTTATTTGCTCTGCAACAAGAAGCCTTTTTTTCTAGTTAAGGAAAGTATACATTTAGTTAAATTCTTCTAGCTTATTTTATCCCGATTTCAATAAAAAAAAATCTAAAATATTATATTCATAACAATGTAACGTTAGAAATAAAGAAAATATTCTGAGAATGTATCTAATGTTGGAGTTAAGTTATGTTCCGTTTTTTGGTACCAATAAACACCCTCTGGAACTCACCCATCCCATTTGTCTTTCGTTAGATTGTATTCTAATGCATTTCTAAACTGAACTTCGGTTTTAGAAGGGTCTTCGCATAAGAAAATTTCTGAAGAAAAAAAAAGGAAATCAAGAAATCGATAGCATATATAAACCAGACGAATGATGTATGAGCGGTGAAAGCTATATTTACTCTATAGTGCTCTACTAAGCATGACGGTCACGTATGACTAATTCAATTCCTATAAATCACAACGCAGATATTCGGCCAAGTTACTACACTACAGTCGTTAGACCGGAAAATCACTTTTGTATCTTATGACCTATCGATTCAAGAGTAAGCGTTTTGGTCGATGAAAATGATATACTGCGATGCTCGTTTGGAAGAAACATTACTTTGTAAGAGAGCTCAAGAAATATCCGGTCTGGTGAGATTTCCCCGTTTATATCCAGTAGTTCTTGTGCGGCAACGGCTAATGAAACGAAAACGGGTTTTGTTTAACTCTAATATTGTGTACGATTTATTCATAAGTAAGCTTCTTGTGAAAAATTACGTGAATATTTTTAGCCGGTAATTGTTTTCAACCAATCAGTTATTTTTTTAAAAAAAA
The DNA here is from genome assembly GCA_016746295.1 of Potamilus streckersoni. Lineage (NCBI taxonomy): Eukaryota > Metazoa > Mollusca > Bivalvia > Unionida > Unionidae > Potamilus > Potamilus streckersoni. The sequence continues at coordinate 1,850,754 of JAEAOA010001148.1, read as the reverse complement.
TCCCCCAAACTGTATTTAATATACCGCAACAAGTAGGCTGGTTCCGCATCATATACAATAATGAATTGCATGTTCCCAACATAAACGTTTACTTGTATTACAATTATTCAGAGCCAACACAAATTGTTCTTCAAACCTCCTGCAGAAGCATTGTTGTCTCACAATCACCGTTCTGAAGATAGTGAGAAGTTCATTGCAATTTAAGAACCCACTGTATGATAAATTTATACTATTTACAACAAAAGTATAAATATTTTCCTCATGAACTTCTTCATATACGGCAAAAAATATTTTGGTTCAAATGTTGAGAAGTACTGTAAATCCAACTCTTAAAGAATTCTGACACGAATCTGACAAGTGGACATAAAACAGGATCGTTACATACAATATTTAAAATATTTGCTTTTCTCAGAATAATGCATAACGTCATTGAATGCGTTTACATCAAAATAATTAATTACCTATATTTCTTAAGACGGGTATATTTTACAAATTTTTTTTTTATAACAGGTAGGCGTTTTCTGTGAGCACCATAGGGAGGGGAAGTAAATCTTGGAATCCACTCCTCCATTTTCACAGATTTCAAGCAGTCCAAGATAAATTATCTCTATCATTTATCGAAGGAAGATGCTTGGACATATTTTTCCCTAGTCTTTTCTCCGCTGGATCTGTCTATTGTTATGAGGAGCAGACAACAAATTCAATGTCTATTAACCGTAATGCTAGTATTTCGCCATGTTTTCATATACGTGTTTAGTAAGGACGGTAAATCACACGTATATCCGATGAATTAATCGACGAGAAAAGTTACAGAACGCCGGATATGATATACTGTGCTGGTCGTTTTCGAGACGTATTCGCTTGTACGTGCCCACTATCAAAATCTATTCCTGCGAGATCTCTCAGTTTATATCTAGTAGTACATCTGCGGCGACAGCGAAACAATATAAATGTTTTCATATAGCAGGGAGGGCGAATCCTACAAATTTTTGCGACAAAATTGATTAAAGCCTCAGAATGCCAAATGGAACCTTCCTACGAAATCTCATATTTTAACCAAAAAAAAATTAAAGACCCCATTTTACAAATGGAGCCTTAGCGATTTTGTCGCAAATACATTGTCATAACCACCCTCAAATTGCTGCCATCTACGTCGCAAATATGTTGTCATTTCACCCTCCCTGCTGCTGATTAATACAAATTATTTAACCAAATTATTTGTTAGCTTTTCACAAACAGACTAATCGATAATACTTCACCACGTAGATCAATCAAATTATTTGACTGATCGGTGAGTGTAAAATTAATTCTAGTTAGTAAATCATTTTGACATTGCATATAGACTGGATTAGTCGGATTTTCAACAATTAAAAATCCGGGGGGTGCTGTTGGTGAAAATGAATAAAGAATGTAACCTTGTCGGGCTTGATTTGATTGTTCCATATTAATTTGATAACTTCCTTCGATTACATCACACGTTAAATTAAGTGCGATCACCGATGAAATATTCACATTGTTCGGTGCGATATTTCTACCGTCGCCGTCGGGAGAATTATTATAAGTGAGGATAATAGGCTTCGGCTGGCTATCTTTCCATGATTGATAAATTTTATTAAATCCTTCGTCGATGGCAGTTCTGAGTTTTTTCTTTAACTCGGGAACATTATATCCTGGTAATTTATAATTTGGATTTTCATTTATATTTTTTTTATAATCTTGAGCTGAGCTAGTTTTTGAAATCGGGCTATTTTCATCAGTGAAGAGATTAGTAATCCTCGAATTAAATATTTCCATGTCATCGATGATTTTATTACCCGCGGCGACTACACTAGTAAACTCAGCTTGTGTAAGAAAGCCAGATCTTAACGACGGTAATAGCAACAAAAAATCATTATTCATTCTATCAAGGATGTGATCTTTAATGTCTACAAATGTTGGACTTGTTTCATGTATTTCCAGAATTTCACCTTCCTGTGGGATATAATCATTAAAAAATGGAATTCTCCACACATCTTTACCATATTCATCCTTATATCGATATCGTTTTGTAAAGTTTATATCCTCGAATTTTTTATAAGTTTTTGATGGATTTTCAGGTCCTATTTCATCAGTGACGTAATCAGATTTTACAGGCTCGGGCGTGGAATTACCAGCACTTCTAGGTGGATCTTCGGGCCATCCTAATACTGTTCTTATTGAACTGTTATAAATATCTACAACGTACCCAGGAGAGCCTATTTCAATTGTAGATGATAGTGTTGGTTCATGAACTGTTATCGCAATTTTTGATTCTTTTTTAGTAATGGATTTTATTCTACGTTGTAATTCATTATTAATTTGCTCAATTTGATAGGACCCAGTTGGTATTGAAACAACGTTCCAATCTGGAGTGTCATCTTTTTTATTCCTATATGCAAATACCAGAGAATTATTAGGTCTCTGACCGCCAAATGGAACCGATCTGATATTAGGCCAACTATGATACACTCGTAATTTTGCCAACGCGATTTCCTTTACTGAAACAGGTGAGGGAAAATTCACACTGAATTTAGGGTTTGTTGACGATATTGATATCATACTTGTTTTCCGCGGAGTGGTATTTTCTGCTATCCGCTGAAGTAGTTGAATCTCTTGCGACATTATTATTATTATTTACAATGTCTAATTTTGCAATAGATGAAAAAACGCTAGCGTTTTTAATCGTAGTATCATAAATACGTATCATCGCGGAGAATTCGTCTTCGGTAATTATCGTATCATCAATCGATGATGACATCAACGAGGATAATTGTGAGTAACCGTTAGATACTGCTTGATGTTTTACTATATAGTCGTTAAGTTTTTCTTGAGAACACGATGATATTTTTTTAGTAATAGCATTTGCAATTCCAGCAAATGTTGTCACCGCGGAAATAGCAATTGGGACAGCAATCGGAGCTACCATTGTTACTGAAGATAGTATAATACCAGCGCCGGCCATTATACCAGATACCGAGTATACTGTAACATCAATTACGGTAATTCTCCTGCGATACTTTTTAATTTTTATTTCATACTCATCAATGAGTGTTTTGAGTTTTGTTAAGAACTCTTTGACAGTATCATAGCGATATTGCGATGACGGAATCATATTATTTTAAAATCTCAAGTGGTTTCTAATTGTTAAAAATTCTAATTTAGATCAGCTACAAACTCCATGTACCATACAAATGATGTCTTATTTAAATTAGGATCAGTGCTTGTTATTGTAAACCGTTTGTATTCATCCAGGTCAATAGTCGTTGAAATCACGTTGTTGTATCCATATGAAGTCGATGATGATATATTAAACTGATTCAGTGACACTATTGTTAATCGATAAATACCCGGCTTTGACACAGTGAGAGTTATTGTATTCTTTTTAGGTTCCCAATCTAATGATCCAGAGAGAACTGTGTATATCATATTTATGATATTCCTCTCATGAGGAATCTTTATTCTTTCAAGTAGCGGAAGATTGTCTGTTTTAAATTTTGTAATATCCTCGATAGCTTTTTTAATATTATTAATGTTATCTCTAATAATACTAAATCCAGCATCTATAATATTTTTAATATTGGATTTAATTTCATCAAAATTGGATTTAATTTCAGCGAGAGATGGAGAGGTTACCGCTGGTGTTCCAAAAAATTTATTGCTAATATTTCTACGAAGGGAAGTATATGTTGTTATATGTTTTTCAAGTTCTTCATTTAAATTTTTTAATGCATCTGTGATTGTAGAAACAAATACACCTGGTTTGAGTTTTCCATCATTTGAATATAACACTATTGTATCTTCAACGACGTCACGTCTTCGTATTAAGACATCATCCAATGAAACATTACTAGATTTCAATTTGCCCTGGCGATCTTGAAATACAACTATTTCCCCAGGATCTACACTTGACAAATTTAATGTCTCGGCGATTTCATCTTCGATTATTTTTTTTACACTTTCGACAGCTAATTTACTATCGGTTTCTGTTTTTTTTTTTGATTCTGATAAAGGTCGTCCCCAAATATCAATCATTATACAAAAACGCTACGTTTTTCTAAATCATAACGCTATCGTTTTTGCCATTGCCTGCTAGTATATTCATTAACATCAACTTGTGGTGGTTTCCTTGGAAATTTAGATATCTCTGCAAGGACATTTAATACTTCACGACCGCATATCGGTGGATCATTTAACTGTTGTGTTGGTAGCGTGGAATAAAAAATTGGAGATGACTTTGTTATTGTGGATACATATCGCATGAATTCTTTTGGTGGAGCTAATCCATATGAATCAAAATAGACAATTCCACGTGGATCAATTGCATATGCGACCCAATGAGTTCCTTTTCCGCTGCTGTTATCAAGATTGACAATACCCGTTTCATTTTTCATTGGTTTTGACGGTAATTGATCTCACATGAAAACTCCTCTAAAGTTTTTTTATTGATAATGATTTTACAGCATCAATTAAATCAAAATTGGACATTGGTGAAAATCCTAGGGATTTTTCCACTAATAAGCCGTTCCTGGTATTCTTAGGCCTGTGCCCTTGTACCAATTGTATGGGGTTCCTGGTAGTCTTAGACCCTTTCCTTTTTTTATAGCCTTTCCCAGTAGCTTTTTTCAGGGCCATTCCTGCAGCAGTATCAACGGCTCCTAACGCTGCCGCCTTCGCAACCGCTGGGGCGGCCGCTGCAATCAATGCTGGAATAGCAGCTAACAGCGGGAATATACCACGTGATTTTATCATACTGGCGATTGCTGCTTTCGAAAAATCAATTTGAACTCCTCGTTTGTTCTTTAGCGCATCATTGAAATGTTTTATTTGACGATCTGTCAATGATAATTTATGTGCGCCACCGGACATTTGAGTGGGTTTCAGCGTTATTGTGGTTCCACATTCTTTAGCCGACTTTGATTTCAATTTCTTGACCTGACCATCAGTCAACTGGACATTAACAATACTATATTTCATTCTATTCTAAATGTAATTTACACTTTCAATTGATCTTATTGCGAAAATCCTAACTACATGTTTGGAAAATCAAAGGTTTTCCACTGGTGCATCAATAAGTCTCATTCGTCCGCCAACTCCTTCTAACAACATTGATTTATCACTGAGAATGACAGCAACTGCTCTATAATCGGCTATACCAGCAGGGCGTTGTACCCGAGCTTGGAAGTATATATCAACAACAGATTGTCTCATCATGTCAAGATGTTCCAATGAAAAGTAATAAATCGGATAGTGTTTTTCAAAATCAATTTGCGATATTTGCAAACCAGTATCAACATTTTGATCACGACCCATATACGACAATATTCTATGATGTACACGTGCTATGTTGTTGTTTTCATAATTAAGCTGTACAATCTCTGCTGGCTCTTGTTGTCCGTTTATTCTCAACGAAACTTCACTTACTCCTAATTTATCAAATATCATATGACTAGATAATTGTCGACCCACTCGATTTGCATCCTGTAACGCTATAAAGATATGACGTGGAGCTGAAACACCTTGTTTTGATGCTAAGTGCCATGTAAATGTGCCATTTACATTATCCTGCTTCGTATCAGTCGTTGTTGTTAGCCAACTTAGCAATGATTTTCCACCTGTGTCCATAAACGATAGTAATTGTTGCTCTATTGTAACTGCTGGTGTCAAGACGGGTATCCATAGTACCAATTTCTTTAAAATGACTTTACCATCATCAACACCATTAGCACGCCAAATTGCATCATTGTCATTTTCTTTTCGCACTAACACAACCGTATGCTTTGCTCCATAGATGACTTTTCTGACATTTCTACAGAATCCGAATATATGATGTAACGGAATTGCACATGAAAACCGTCGATGTTGTCCTTTTAATGCTCCTTTTCGTGTTGCAAATCCTAGATTGAAATTATCATTGACCCTTTTTAAAATGTCGAATTCAGCGCCTGGTCTATCTTCACGGTCTGGATTAGCTGCGAGTTGTTGATCAACTTCTGCAGTATCTACCGCAGTTCGTACTTTAACAAATTGATAATGGTTCGGATGATCAGAAGTATCCTTAGCAAACATCATAGACGGACCAGCCGACCTTGTATAATCATCAGAATATCTCGCAAGTCCGATTATTGTTGTTGCAATATCAACATTTTGTTCTATTGATTCAATTTCTTTTCCATCAATGATATATCTTGCACTGTTAAATAGCGCCATAATGCCATTATTTACGAAACCAACTCGGATATTTGGGTTATCCCCATATGGTGTATCAGCTGCAACATTTGTTACAAGCTCTCCTTCTACTTCAATAAACGCCTCACACGGCAAAAAGTATCTACTTGTATCTTGAACTTGAAGTTCAACTCTCCCCCGTTGATTAGGCTCTCTTGCAGGATAGGCATAATACTGATAGTTAATTTTAGAATCATCTTTATTCACCGGTGCCGCCATATCAAACGCTGGATCAGCAATTTTTTTAAATGCCATTTATACTAAAACGTATCGTTTTTCTAAATGTAGTAATGCTATCATTTTCTTTTTCGTCTGACATTTTTACTATTTCCTCCAAGACCGCTTCCCGCTATCATACTTGCAATATTACTACTATCTGGTGAAGTCATTGCTAATGATGCTAGTTTTTGTTCCACTGCGTTATTTATCACTTTACTGACATTTGCAGGCATCATTGTTGTTGAAGGTAGCGGTGTTGAAACTATTTGTGGTGGTTTTCGTCCGAATCTAGATTTCACCAATGACGTTATTCTATCTTTTGCGGTAGAAAAGGCCGTTCCTGCCAGATCTCCAACAGCGTTAATTCCCTTATTACGAATAACATCAATGGCTTTCATCGCTAATTGTTTAGCAATTGGTGCTACTTTTGGGGCTGTTCTTGTGAATAAACCCGCTATGGTATTTCCAAGGCCGTCTCCATAGTATGCCTTATAAACGGGCAATCTTGAGTTTACTACATACACGTTTGTTGGTTTATTGTGATTATAGTGTACTATCATCTTATTTGAAATGACTTTGTAATTTCTAAATGCAAGCAATTAGAAATTTCAATCGCTATAATAACCACTAATTTCCCCTGGAATTCCGTCCATTAACTCATCCAAGAGTTCTCGATACGTATGAATATCAATTATCCCACTTTGGAATAATCGTCTGCAAATATCAAATGCTTCATTAGTTATTTCGACTGAGTTATTCCCAGCTCGCTTACCTCCCATAAGAACCTCAAGTCGTGATATATCATTAATGATATTACTAGGACACATATGAGAATCATGATGAGAACTTCCATAACCCTCTCCTGAAGTACTTTCTGGTTCGGAAACGTTTTGAATTTCTAGATCTGATTCGGAAACGTTTTGAATTTCTGGAGATTGTCGACCTTGACCTCGACCTCGACCTCGACCTCGACCTCGACCTTTTTGTTGTTCTTTTCGTTGTTGTTGTTGTTGTTGTTGTTGTTCTAAACCATACGCATCAACTCCCATTTTAAAAGTTATGTATTCCAATGTATCCTTATTTAAATTTCCGGGTTCATTTTTATTAATTTTAAATAACCAATCCACCCATTGATCTCGTTTTATTATGTTCTTTTTATACTCGTCTTTTAAAAATTCCCCCCTGTTATAATAACTTTTGATAGCAAAGTCACCAAATAACTCATAGTCTTTAAGTTTCAACAATTGAATTTGTCTGATTTTTTCTATAGTTTCATCAGTGAATTTCTCGCTAAAAGGAATAATTTTTTAACGGGGTTATCATCAATATCAATATTATCCATTTGTTGTATTTCTCGCTGAGTTTGTAACTCACCTGAAAGCTGTTTTATTCCCTCGTGAGTTTTTTCAGTTTCTGTAGCAATCTTTCCTAATACATCAATAATAGGTACTGCTCCCTCTTTAGGGATGTCGCCGTATATAGCGCGTTCTGTTGCAAGTTTCATATCTTTAGTGGCTTTAGTTACAGGGGCAAAAAGTTGTTCGCTTCCAATAGAAAAGTCAGTCTGCGCTTGCTGTCTAAGTTGTAGTTTATCTCGCACGTCATCTCGAATTGGTATAAACTTTTTCAGTAATGCTAACCTCTCACGGGCTAGTCTGGTAGTTAATGCTTCTGATGTCATTATTGGAGATGCTAACGTTTTTTCAATTGTGGGTTTCAATACTTGCATTTTCAGACTCATCAATCAAACGTCTTATAGATTTCACTTTCAAAGCAATCTCTGACCGAACTTGGTACTATTCCCCGAGTTTCTTTCTAATGGCTTCAACTATACTAAATAGCCGAATGAATAAATTAATATCATTGTTATACAAAGAAGCATTAACCGCTTTTTGGATTCTTTTTATCAGTGAATACATTTTAGGTAGAACATATCTTCCACGTTTCAATTGTATATCAATTTGTTCAAATTCATTCAAAAGTCTGTCTTCATTCAAAAATTCAGAAAGTACGATTCCTTGATTTCTTAAATTTGATATTTCTGTGATGATAGATGTAATATCTTGAAATTCCATTTATTGAATATTATTACTAATGTATTTTCTTATCTTTAAAATATTTTATATATAAAAAAAATAACAAAAACATATACAATGCCTATCCCTTCCTCATTCGAGTTCAGAGGCAAGAAAGGCATACATTAAAGACTTATACAATACCCTAACTCCCCAATCGAGTTCAAGGGCGGGTTATATGGGTATTAGACGTGAAATCCAAGTGATTTCTTTACAAACATTGAACATATAACATGAAGCCTCATTTGGAAACCACTTTCACGCCAAACGACGTCAAAGAGGCCCAGAGGGGGGACAGCACATTCTTGGAACTCATTTAGTGCTTTCGCATTAAATAAGCACAAGGGCCACAAACATAGATCTCCCAATTGGAAGCTCTAACGTAACAAATGCTATATTAGGTCTTCCGGAAGATATCTTGTGGGGGGGACAGTACATTACATATAGGATGATTATATATACAATGCGATTATATAGGATGATTATATATCCAATGCGATTATATAGGATGATATTATATATACTAGGGACAGTACATTACATATAGGATGATATATATACAATGCGATGATATAGGATGGTTATATATACAATGAAATGATAGGATGGTTATATATACAATGAAATGATAGGATGGTTATATATTCAATGAAATGATAGGATGGTTATATATACAATGAAATGATAGGATGGTTATATATACAATGAAATGATAGGATGGTTATATATACAATGAGATGATAGGATGGTATGATAGGGACAGTACAGGACGATACAAACATGAAACGACGGGGCGGTCCTACACCCAATCTACCAATCAAAAGCAACCCAAGAAATTAACCCTGGTTGCAGTTGAAAAAATTCAACCACACCATGTCAATGGCGTGGGAGGTTTGATTGGCAAATTGGGCATCGTTTAAAGCCCCAAACTTATTACGGCTCATATTATATATAAGGTGACTAATACTGCAGTGTCAATGTGTAGGTGTGTATTTATTTTCCTAGCATTTCATAATGAATATTGTGTAGTAATTTCAATGGAAGCTAAATATTTAAATAAAACATTAAAACAAGAAATACAACTGTTAAATAATAGCAATTTTTTATTAATTTCTATAATATTACGATTAAATAATCGTAGTAATAATGGATTTACATGACGAGATAACTCTGTCATGGGGATCCCTGTCAATTCAGGACCTGCTATTTCTTGAATCGAGAATGATATTTTTCTGAATTTTATTACCACACTAAAAAAACTAAACTACATGTAGCGCGTTTTACTACCTTGACCTCACATACAATCTATTTTAATTTGTAATTACAAAGTAATTTCATTTTCATACAAAATCTAAACAGCGCTGTTAACGCTGTCTTTGTAATTGGGATTTTTAAAAAATCTATTAATAGAACCTTGACCCAGTGTCTTGTGTTACACGCGCGCGTTTCGGTACAATAACTATATTTACTATGTGGCTGTTCCGGCTGTTCCAGTTATTGTCATTTACTCTTTTAATGCATATATACGTGGATATTGCGAATAAATATTGAAAAAAAATATGTACACAATGATATTAACGCGCGAAACGTTTTTAGTGTTTTGCCCTATGGTAATTGATCTGAATGGTAAAATCATGCAAAAATGACTAAAATAGCATAACTCACTACTGAGAGTTTTTTTGTAAATAGGAAAACTTTATTCTATGTTCATTTTTCTTTGAGATAGCTGTTTGATAAATCCCTTCAGCAACTCTTTGTACTGAAGGAATACATATTCCAAAATATTTTCCCGCAGCATTCATTGAATGAAAAACTCTTTCTTCATTCGTCGTTGTATCAAATGATTTAACTCCCCTGCGTCGTTTTGAGTATTTCCCTGTCTTTCCTCTTTTTGTATTCTCTCTTTGAGAAATACATTGTAAATTTTCAAGAGAATTATTTTGAATATTAGAATCAATGTGATCAATAACACAGCCATCTTTAATCGATCCCATATAACACTCAAAGACTGCCCTATGACAGAGATATCCCTTTCTTCCAGCAGTAAATTGCAAGTATCCCTGATTATTAACAAAACCAATTGGCTTTTTCAGTCTACAGTGTCTAACAACACCATTACGAGATATTTCATAATTAACAAGTATTGGATGTGGTCTGAATTCTTGCTCCATTTATATATAATAATACTATTTGTCTAATTCATCATTTGCTTTAATTATAAATCTATTAATGTAGTCTTGAGGGGTTTTTATGATTTTGTCTTTGACAGAGTCATGGTTAGGGTCAATGATAGCGTTTTTTATTCGTTTATCATAATAACGTTTCAATTCTCTAAACCGCTTACCCCCACAATTGATACATAATTGTGATTTTCCTCTCACACCCACCCCACAATTTATGCATGGGGACGGACCTGTCGAATTATTTCTGACACTCTGTAAGTGATATCCACAGAATTCACCTCTACACGATTTATTGCATGGGGTTACTGATCCAATCATAAGCCATTTGCAGTGATTCATTATATATAAACAAACTTTTCTATTTAAATACTTGTCTTATTATATGAATGAAGAATTCAAGAGATTATCGGCAATCAAGCCTTGGAAAAATATTAAATTCAATCTTGATAGAACTCTCGAAGATGTACCAAAAGAGAGAATAAATAATAGAAGTCTGATTAGAAAAATACGAGATTGTGTTAAGGAGTTTAAACAAGACGGTGCATCACACACCTGGTCAACATTTAAAATTGATGGTGTTGTTGATGCTAGAATGAATGATGAAACAGCAGCTATGATACTATCACAACTTGGCAATAAACGGTATTTTCTCAGAGTGAAATTCATTATCAATTTAGAATCGGGCGAATGGGTTATAAGAGACAAGTTTGAGCCAATTCTCAAAGATAGGACAACAGTCATTGTTAGCCGTGATTCCAGACCAGGGCTGTTAACTGGAATTGATAAACCATACTATGAAAAAGCGTATCCAGAAACAGCAATCGTTTATGGGATGTATCCGTTAAATAACCCTGACATTGGAAAACTAGCACCAATGGAACAGTCAACGTCAGTGGAAAAGCCACTCAACTGTGTGGCACAACGAGTCTTAGAACACTTTACAAATGCACTCCGTGGGAATAAATTAACCGATCTAAGACATAAAAAATAGATCAATGGGAGCTAACAGTGAAAGAGAACGGAGCAACTATTTCCGATATAGCTAGATTGGAAAAGTCGTTGAGATTTCCGATAACCGTTTTAACGATAACTGGCGAAGTATTATACGAATCGAAATACAATAAAAACGGAGCTCCAATCAAAATTATTGATCATAACAAGCACGCATGGACATCCGCGGTTACAATATTCCCGCGAGACAGAACAGTGAAGTATATCCCAGAAGAATTCACCAAGGATGGCATTCTCACTGAAGAAAGATTATTCGATGCTATTGCTAGTTTGTATAAAAACGACCCTGTATCAGTATGGCTACTTCATAGTTTTGAAGATGAAGAATGTCAATTCAATCAATTTGTGAAACCTAACGGTGAATTATATCGTACTGAAAGTCTACATAATAGGATGAAAAATCTAGCAATAAGTCTCAGTGAAAATGCTAGCGTTTTTAATGGAAAATCCGAAGATTACGAACAGTTACTTACAAATTGTTTTACAATTCCATCGGTTGCAGCTCATTTTGCAAGAAAGAAAAATAATTGGAAACCAACACGAAAAGAGTTTTTACAGGATGTTCAATCCAGCTGTCTGGAATATTATCATGGCGGTCTATGGAACGTTAAATACAATCGTGAAAGTATGATATCAGTTGATATCGTTGCTTGTTATCCAGGAAGTTTTCTAGGATATGGATTCGCTGGTGAGTATTTTAAACGGTTTGGACATCCCACACATGAAATGACTCGCGTTGCTATTAATGGACCACTGCCTGATTTTGATTTGACCGGTTTTGCTTGCGTAGTATCATTTGAATTCGCTGAAGGACTTCATCCGTGTTGTTATGTTTGGATTGGTAGACACATGGCTGAAAGGATGTGGTTACCAATAGTGTTATTGCGATATATGATTGATTGTAAAATGTTAGTTTCGTTGATTGTCAGCGAAGCGATTATCTCATATCAAAAACAAACTAATGTCTGGTTACCAGAACCAGAATGTCTTGATAGTATAATCGATAAGTCTAGAAAACATATTGATGCTGACGAGAAGTACATCATTGAATGGTCAAAAAAGATATTTAATCAACGAAATAGTGAAGCAAAGGATCTTGGCCGAAGAATAATCGGTAAATTTACACAAGGTGGAAAAAAATTTAACTTTAAAAGACAATCCTCACGATTGATTATAGATGATGCCGAATACGACTTCGTTATTAAAGATGCAGTAGAGAAAAATAGATACGCAAATTGTAAAACAGCCTTTTTGTCCAATAAAACAAAGTTAGGTAGAATTGTTACTTACAGTGATGGAGAAAGCTCTGCATATCTACATTTGAGAGCTTCTATGCTGGCTTATGCATCTATCAATTTATTTGCAATGATAAATAGATTTCCTAGTATAGCAGTCAGAGTTGCAATTGATTCAATGTATGTCGATAAAAAATATATCAAAGAGATAACTAAATTTACTAATAGCGAAGAGACTTGGGGAACATGGCGAATTAAACATGAAATACAATGCAATTATTCTGAATCAGCAGACCTTGAGATTAAAAGCAGTTACCTGAAGAACGATAATTCTATCAGTGAAAAATCCGAAGGATTTTCTATGTCTAAAGCACCACCGATATCAGATCCAATTTGTAGATATAAAACAGTTTATTTAAACGGTTGTGGTGGATCTGGAAAGACAACACGTGCGATAGAATTATATCGAGAGAGAACGTCCATGATTTTACTCACACCAACCCATAGACTAGCGAGAGAGATCAAACAACGAAATGTTGAAGCTTGCACGTATCATAGTTTTTTTCGATACAAGGGCGATGCTTGGACTCCTGAGCGAATGGGTGAGAAATTTATTCCAGCGGTTATTATTTGGGATGAAGCATGTACTGTTTCAGAAGATGTATTAAAATGTTTCTTGATTGGTTATTGCAAAATAATACAAAAATTATATTGTGCGGCGATCATGGTCAACCACCACCATTTGTTGGTAAAAGTCCACATAATTGGTTAAAAGGATTTGTTGATTATTACGAAGAAATTGATACTGACTATAGAGCACTCGATGAGCAGTTACGTGAGTTTAAAAAACTAATTAGATTACAACCCGATAGAATTCAATGTGAAGTAGCGCGTGAAATAATTTCTGAAACACCTTTGAATGATTTTTGGGAAACATGGAAACCAAATGATTTTGTAGTAGCAAGTAGAAAGATAGTCAGAGACGCACTTCAGAAAAAGTTGTTTGAGCTACACAAGAAAAAATTCCCAACGTTTCCAGTACCGTTGTGTTATAGACCATTGGATACACGAAAGCAGAATATTGAAGTTGAAATTCCAGGCCAGACGGAGAAACAGATTCTAGTGTTAAATGATAATGTGCTAGTTGATATCAATAATGTAGAAGATGCATTATGCGCTGATAAATCACCATGGACGCTTGGTTATGTAACAACAATACACTCGTCACAAGGATTGACCATCACGGATACAATTGTTTGGATAGTTGATAATCGCATTGAATGGTCAAATTTAGTCTATCTCGCAGTGTCCAGAGTACGACGAATAAATCAACTACGAAGGATTGTTTTCGATGATGATTTTAATGCAAACGATGATAACACTGATATTAGCATCATTAATAAAAAAACTCTCTGGTTACAAACAGCAGGACAAAAAAAAACAACGAGAATTTGATATTGATGCTGAAGTAATAATCGCATTAAAAGAACAACAGAATAATCACTGCGCCAGTTGCAATTGTATAATGCACTGGCAGTATTCGGATAAAGACCCTCGACAATTCACCGTAGACAGAAAAAATAACAGTCTTGGTCATGTCAGAAACAATGTGATGTTGACCAGTCTTGAGTGTAATAGACGTAACGGAGCTAGTTAAGACCATGTGGCGGTAATTGAGTATCGTCCGGAATAACTTGTAGTTGTTCGCGTGTAAAACCACGCTGAGGTGCAGTTGAATCCAATCTATAGATTGGAGGTCTACCAGTTGATCGCGTTATGGTTGAAATTTTATGAGTAGTAACACTCCATATAGGATCAGTAGCTCTTCTTTTACCACCTTCAAGCTCTCCTGGTTCGTATAAATATCTCACAGTAACATCACCGAGAAGTGGCTGAGTGCTAACCCGCTGTGGTTGTTCGGGAATATATTCTTTTTTTATTGCAATATTTGGTTTCATATTAATAGTTCGAGTAATCTCGTTATTTAACGCTGCAACTACACTCGGTAACCTTTGGACCCATTCACGAGATCGTTTTTCTTGGATGAATTCTTTTGCATATTGATATCCAAATAACCGTTCTGCAAGAGTTCGATTAAATCGTTCTACAATTGCCTGATCACGATGTAACGCAGTATGTCCCCGTCGTATTGTAACATTATGAGTTTTCATTGTTGATAGAACAGCACCTTGAAACTCTTTGCCAGGATCAACTTGTAATAGATTTGGCCATCTTAGAGGACCTCGTCTATAAATCCTTTCAAATGCAGAAGCGACTTCAGAAGCTGACTTTGTTTTCAATGGTTCTGCTTGTTTAAATCGACTCGCAATATCAACTACAGTTGGCGCGTATTTGTAACCATGGTCATGTGGTAAAAACAATAAATCAGCCTGATGAACTTCATTGGGTACGGTAACATCAAAATGAGAATAATTAATTTGTTTAGGCGGTGGTAGATAAATTTGCCATATAGCTTGTTTGGATAACCAATCTTTTGCAGTAGATTTTTTCACTTTTGCAGCGTTAGCGAGTTTACTAATTGCTGCTTTACCCCTCCAGTATCCTTTCGGAGAATAATAAAAAGATTCCATACTATAAAAAACACTAGTGTTTTTAATTACCAGCACCTAACACTAATTTGCCTTTCATAGCTGATTTGACCAACCATGAAGCCAATTTTTCTTTGAAGGATTTATCGGGAATAGCATTTAACGCATGAATTAATTTTACATCCGCGATATGTCTTTGTTGCAAATTATTGCTTTTATATGCAACATCATGAGCATGACATGCCTTATCAATAGCATTTATCGGATACTCACAAGGCCGGGGCTGATTTTGATCATCAAGTCTGATATCTAATCTCGTTCCGGGACCACAGTAGCTATATCCTGGAAGGTGTTTTTCTCCGGGGTATTTTGCCCATGGGGTTCCGGGGAGTTTTCCAAGTTTTGCGGCAATATCACCTCCGAGTTGCTTTTTTTTAAAAATCGAAATTTTTTTGTACCACATGTTACACACTTACCAGTAAGCGCTAGTCTATTGTTTTTAGTTGTAATGGTTGTCTGATCGGTTGTATCAGTACGCTGTTTACACTTAACACAATATAGATCCATAATTTATATATAGCGTTATGAATATAATTGATTTTTCAGCGACTAAAAGAAGAGAACCGGTAAAACACCACGCAGCGCTTCCGAATTCTGTCCGTGCCATTATAATCGGACCATCTGGATCAGGCAAAACACAATTGCTGCTTAATTTGAAAATGCGATTTATGAAGTGGGATAAATTATATTTAGTTGCCCCATCCGTAGATGATCAACGGTGCTATGAAGTGCTAAAAGATTATAATGAAAATGCATCAGAAATTAAAGGTGAAAGTGTAATTGATTTTATAACAGATATTGATGATGCACCATGCGTAGATGACCTCGATGGAGACATAAACAATCTTGTAGTGTACGATGATGTAATGTTAGATAATCAAAAGAACCCTGCTAGAGTATTTTCCCGAGGTAGGCATAAAAACACTGACGTGATATATGTCACTCAACGATATACTCAAATTCCAAAAGTGATTCGCGATAACTGTAATATTCTTGCTGTATTCAACGGCGTTGATACACATACGCTACGAAATATTTGGCAGACATGGTGTTCCGATATGGACTTCAATGGATTTAAAAATTACTTTGGTCATGCTCAGTCAGTCCCATATGGATTTATAACAATAAATTTACACGACCCTCGGTCACGATATCGTATTGGACTTGATCAAATATTTGGTTAAATAATTTGTATTAATCAGCAGCAGGGAGGGTGAAATGACAACATATTTGCGACGTAGATGGCAGCAATTTGAGGGTGGTTATGACAATGTATTTGCGACAAAATCGCTAAGGCTCCATTTGTAAAATGGGGTCTTTAATTTTTTTTTGGTTAAAATATGAGATTTCGTAGGAAGGTTCCATTTGGCATTCTGAAGCTTTAATCAATTTTGTCGCAAAAATTTGTAGGATTCGCCCTCCCTGCTGCTCATATTTAAGACTTTTGTACAAGTTCTCAATATGTAAGCTTATTCTGATTCTTAATTTAATTAATTTTAACCAATTACCCACCGTCATTTTTTAAATGCAGTATACACAGGTTGGTTCCGTAACTCATAACGTAATTAGTTGCTTGTGTCCAAATCGTCTATTAAACGCTCTTTGTACCAAACATGACCTTGAAGAAATAACTTGTTAGAATAAAATTTGGTAGTTCCTTTTCTTCCCAACTCGTATTTATGGAAAAGATTACTTGGCTTTGAATTAATTCTAAAACCTAAATATGCAGATATGTACATTTGCATACATACATACATACATACATACATACATACATACATACATACATACATACATACATACATACATACATACATACATACATACATATATATATATATATATATATATATATATATATATATATATATATATATATATATATATATATATATATATATATATATATATCCTTACACTATAATGATTTTTATCGGGACTGTTGAACAGTTACCGATCCATTACAATGTTTAATATTCAAAAAAGAGTAGTTAAGTGAGGTGGGTTATATTTAAACGGGAAATAAAATACCTATTATTCAGGTACCTACAAATATTCAAGCATTTTTCATTTAAAAAACATATGCACGGATTCTTAAAGATAGAATGAGACAGACAGTAACCCAAACATTTTTATCTTGTCTCAATTTTAGGGTCTGAATTTACATTTTGTTTGCGAATAGTTGACATGTGATTGGTCATTCACTAATATAGCATATTACTTGTTTCACTTACGTGTACGTATTAAAAAGAAAGGTAAATTCAGAAATTAACTTTGCGGACAGGCAAGTCACGGCTCCATGTTTTATAAAATGCTTTTCTCCTCCAATGAGAATTTGTCTTCTTCAGCACGTTTTCTCTTGAAAAAAAAAACAAGAACACTTTATTGTTTGAAGATGGCGCGTTTTTCCCTTTAAATAATATCTCTGAATTTGTGCTTCTGCTCTAGAGTATGCTATAAGTAGTGTTTTCTGGGAGAAATGAATTTAATCTGTCGGATTTAGTTCTTTTTAATATTCCGAGCATAATTTATGTTATCTTGAATAATGCTGCATATTTTCATTAGCACTCTCTTCACCGTCCGTTTCCATGTTGCATGTAAGCAGTTTACTGCTCACGTCATTTTCCATCTTGTAGAATTCTTGATCTTTTACTTTCCGATTGATTAAAGCCACTATTACGTACACGATTACGTGTTCTTTATCTTTTGGACATCGTTTAAGAAAACTGCCCCTTGCCCCGCGCCATCTCTTAACGGGTGCAATAACTCAAGGGAAACAATTCTTACAAGAATATACACAAAATCAGTCATTGTGTATATCAAACTAAGGTGTTGATATACACAATGGATAAAAAAGAACAATCTTATGATAAATAATATAAGGAGCTAAATTATATTTTGTTATCAATGTTGAAATTTCGCTCTATAAACCTTGCAAAAATATGAAAATCTTAAGTACTGTACAAGAAATTCCATCCACACAACAATCCTACAGATTGCGCGCGCGTTAGTGTGGTTAGTTACACTGGGGTGGGGGCATTCAAGTCTTTTAATGAATGGCTGACGTAGTAGCTTGTAGGTCCCAAGGAACTTTTTTTTTTCTTTCCCAAATGGAATGTCCTGATTATACCTGCAAATTTCCTTGGCAACAGTGCCATGAAGGACACAAGAGATGGTCACACTGGAATTCTTTATATATTTAGGGTATAGATCTGTATCACGTTGATCTAAAATACAGAATTAAGTGTCATAGTCAGGTATCTGCTGAAGATAGCGAGATTGAATTTAAATGTACAAAATATTACAGGTGGACCTAACATCACACACAAAAAAATCAGGAAAACAACTAAATTGGGTTTGATTCTATTTAAATACCGCCTACTTAAAACTCATCGCGAGATGCAAATTAATTTTAAATACAAGTCCAATAAGAAGACGCAAACCAAAACACCGTACATCAAGCTAATTCTAATGCGAAGATTGTAAATGCTATTGTTGGAAGCTGAATTATTTACCGTTCATGTTTGCTCTTCAATGCAGGAACGTACTTCATTATCAATGCTCGTGAACTGCTGATTTTGTTAGGTGCACAAAAGTTTCTTGCATCCAAATTTAGGGCTACTTTAAAACAAATGCATAAAGGAGAACACAGCACAAAAGTTTCTTGCATCCAAATTTAGGGCTACTTTAAAACAAATGCATAAAGGAGAACACAGCACAAAAGTTTCTTGCATCCAAATTTAGGGCTACTTTAAAACAAATGCATAAAGGAGAACACAGCACAAAAGTTTCTTGTATCCAAATTTAGGGCTACTTTAAAACAAATGCATAAAGGAGAACACAGCACAAAAGTTTCTTGCATCCAAATTTAGGGCTACTTTAAAACAAATGCATAAAGGAGAACACAGCACAAAAGTTTCTTGCATCCAAACTTAGGGCTACTTTAAAACAAATGCATAAAGGAGAACACAGCACAAAAGTTTCTTGCATCCAAACTTAGGGCTACTTTAAAACAAATGCATAAAGGAGAACACAGCACAAAAGTTTATTGCATCCAAACTTAGGGCTACTTTAAAACAAATGCATAAAGGAGAACACAGCACAAAAGTTTATTGCATCCAAATTTAGGGCTACTTTAAAACAAATGCATAAAGGAGAACACAGCACAAAAGTTTCTTGCATCCAAACTTAGGGCTACTTTAAAACAAATGCATAAAGGAGAACACAGCAGGAAAAGACAAATATGCATATCATGCATTTTTCTTGACGATGACCGACTATCCTGGCGATGTAGTTGCAGTTGGGTGTAGCTTTCAAGATCCGAAGGTGTAGCTTTACAGATCAGAATTACCCAGCTCCATCTACATTGATACACGATGTAATCACCCATTTATTGTTATTGTTTTAATTCTATAAAGCAAAACATAATTTTATACTGATACCTTTTCTTGCAAGTCACA
This sequence comes from Potamilus streckersoni, assembly GCA_016746295.1. Lineage (NCBI taxonomy): Eukaryota > Metazoa > Mollusca > Bivalvia > Unionida > Unionidae > Potamilus > Potamilus streckersoni. The sequence goes on along the minus strand of JAEAOA010001148.1, from coordinate 1,830,719 downwards.
GGAGATGGAATAGTGTGGCGTAGGGGACGATAAATAGTATATGAATGAAACCTCTGATCATGGGTATGAAATCAGTGGGTACTATATGCACATCGGTAAGTACAAGTGACAAACCAATAATTACAAGTGGCAAATCGATAAATACTATTGGCAAATCAGTAATTACAAGTGGCAAATGGGTAAATGCTAGTGGCAAATCGGTAAATAATAGTGACAAATTGGTAAATGCTAGTGGCAAATCAGTAAATAATAGTGACAAATCAGTAAATGCTAGTGGTAAATCAGTAATTACAAGTGGCAAATCGGTAAATGCTAGTGGCAAATCGGTAAATAATAGTGGCATATCGATAAATACTAGTGGTAAATCAGTTATTACAAGTGGCAAATCGGTAAATACTAGTGGCAAATCGGTAAATAATAGTGGCAAAAAAGTGACAAGTGTAAAGTCGGTAAATACTAGTGGCAAATCGGTGAATACTAGTGACAAACCTGTAAATACTAGGAGCAAATAAGTAAATATTAGTGGCACATCGATAAATAATAGTGACAAATCGGTAAATACTAGTGGCTGATCGGTAAATATTAGTGGCAAATCAGTAAATAATAGAGTAAAATCGGTAAATAATAGCGGCAAATCAGTACATACTAGGAGCAAATCAGTAAATTTTAGTGTTTAGTAGCAAATCCGTAAATAGTAGTGGCGAATCGGTAAATACTAGTGGAAAATCAGTATATATTAGTGAAGTATGGAAACACCAACATAAGAGAAAAAAATGCAAGGGACATAGGAGATTTATAGAAAAAGCTAAGATACCTGAGGCATAGATCTTAGGAAATGAAAAATAAAGAAAACAAATAATAAAATAAAGCAAAAATGAAGACACGAGACCATCTTACTCAAAAACAAATACAGAACAAGAAACATCATATTTTCATTCAGATCAGTTCAAGAAAGGCAGAGATTGGACGGACGACTCACAACAAGTGATTGCGAACGTTGATGTCAAAACCTTCCATCAAACGTCAAAGTTCACTCGATTTTGCCAAAACGTCATATCGCCATCTGTGGATACATACAAATTGTGTGCGAGGTTTTTCATCCGGACAAAAGGTAGCATAGTCTTTCGGGCAATCCCACAAATCTGACCTGGAACGAAACACAAACAAACGACGAGGTGGAGAGTAACAATATGTGCAACAACACCCTCTCTTTGTCGCTGTAGTTAAATACACTGCCTACACAATATTTTACGCCTATATTTAAAGAAAAGGACATGTGGCAATACCACCGATTTGCAGTGTCTAGTGTTTGTAGAATATTGACTCAGAGAATGTTTGATTTATTGACCAATCCTCTAGCTGGGCTTGTAGTTCTAAAACATGAGCAACTTTACCGACACAAATATGTGTGGCACATCGGGAATTTTGTACGGACCTGGTTGCATTAACTTTTCGGATGAGCTAGAAAACAATATATACGTCACTAATGCGGCAGATAAATCTTTATACAATACCCAGCCAGTAGCAGCGAGGCAGCTGTTAGTCCTATTTTCATAAATCTTTGATATGACTCGGCCATGTCTCAAAACCGCGACCTCCCACATCCAAAGCGGACGCTCTACTAGGCCACAGGAGCAATAAATATTTATTGTGTTCCTTGGCCTTCATGAGAACAAATTTTAAAAAGTACCCATTTATAACATTTAGCAATTACTATGCTAGTTTAATTTCCTTAAAGTCTCTTATCACTTTAAAAAGACAGTATGTATCATTATTTGGAGGTGAAAGATCTTTAAATATTATCCTGAATGGGTATTGTCTTAAAATAGCTAACAACTCTTGGAATGTAATATATTGCTCTTTTTACAATAAATGGTTGTGGTAAAGAACCTCGGTTCAATTTTCATTCACAGCTACTAAGCAACTAGGTGCATCAAGATACATGCATAATATTCACTTCATTATTTAAAGCTGTAATCTTCATTTACTAGCTCAACATACAAAAAGTGATGGTAACAATAGTGTATATATATATATATATATATATATATATATATATATATATATATATATATATATATATATATATATATATATATATATATATATATATAGTTTGTATTAGGACAAGCTGAAATTTTGACGTTTATTTGCAAGCGCGTCGCTACTATTGCGGTTATGTCTTACAAAACTGGCAACTCCGAGTTTAACAATCTGGATTAATCCCCAGCAATGTAGACATTTTTTGTTTCTATATATGGGGCACGTATTAGCCCATATAAATTCGTTCACGTAATGTGAAAATTGATTGCGTACTAGACGCGAGTCGAAACGGGTCACACGCGTGTGCATGTAGCTGGTAATGTCTATTAGTATGAATATTTCTAGATCTTATAGAACTCCAACTGGGGTTGACTTTTGAATGATGCACAGTTTGAGCGTGAGTGTGCATGATTTGGATTTTTAACGTATTTTTGATCATTTGTCAGTCATATCTCTATGATGTGTGCAGTGAGGCAGTTTACAGTGATATCTACAACTGTGGCATCATGCCGCAGACATGAATCATCATGTCCCACCCAGTCGCATTATCCGGACATCAGGCTGACCAATCAGAACACTAACCTCTTAATGCTAAGCATCCAGCTAGGCAACTGTTAGTACCATTTTTATATACATAGTTTGAATTATCTTTGTAATGTGTAGGTTTGTTTTGCTATAAAAACTCCATTGGGGTTAAATTCAAAAACGTATATCAGTAGAGATGCCAGCCACAAAACTGGATGTAAGAAACACAATGAATTCTATCTGCGTTATTCTAAGTGAATGAACCGGTAGAAGGCTACACAAGGATTAACAGATAAGGTCTACCACAGGGCCGGTTTAGAAAATAGAGTAGGCACAAGTCTGTGTGCCCTACAGAAAAAATACTGAGATAAAATTTGCGAGGGTCCCCACCGAGGTTTCGACTGCCTAGGGGCCTCCACAGTGTTTAATCCGGCACTGGACCAGCAAGTGACACTGTTCACATCCTCCCCCCAAAAATTCAACATTAGTCTCACGAAAACGTGGTATTCACTTTAATGACCTTTGTTATGAACCCATTAAATTAGCCTCCTGCTCTCTTCAGGTTTCGAGCCGCCGTCATCGCTATAGTAGATATTTGCATGATGAAATTGGTGGTTGAGTCACCAACCCCTTGAGATATACTGCTGTTTGGCCAATGTTGTGCGATTGAGGTGAAACCACCCCCTCCCAATAAAAACTATGCACATTTCTTTCATCTTAAGCATTTGTTAGGCGGATTTCACAGTATGATCACCACCTTGTTCACTCTAGCTCCTCTACCCTACTCAATCACTGTATTAATAACATGTTATAATTGTTTTCTACATGTTTGTTTGACACCTAACTTAGCACCTATACCTGAAAATTAAAACTTTGATCTACTGTGAATAAATAAATTAAGCGACAAGCATTAAATATTACAATATTAATAACCCTCTGGGAGTAAAGGTGTCACACCATAATGTACATTTTCATTCTTCCGCATGTAAGATAAGATAGACACAGTATTCACTTTGTATCTCTATTTCGGTCAGTATGTTCACCATGTAAAACTTTTAATTTTTAGATTCATCTGAGCTAAATTAGCAGTGAAGATGCCATTAATAATTTTCCATCTTTAATAATTGTAATGTTTTCATTAAATAGTGTGTAGTATGAGTTGCATAATGATGGCCATTTAGAACCATTGGGTAAGTTAAGGATATCTGCAAATTGATGATGCCTTATATACATATAAGAATTGTCTTTCTCAATACTGATCTACTACTGACTTTTCTTCTACTGCCTTGCCTTTAACATGATCGCCTCAATCTACCCTCCATAGAGGGAAAATATCAACTGACCCGTCTTCTAAACCAACTAACTCTAATCAGTATCTATCCCAGAATAGCTATCACTTCCATAATGTAATAAGAAGTCTTCCTCACTGCATGTATATTTGGACCAAATGTGTATGCTCTAATGCAAATATCTTTGAAAAGAATCAGTAAGTTCAAGGGGCATCTCAGAAGGAGAGAATACAGAAGGATATATACTGAGAAGGCTATTAACAAACTAGACTAGTTGACAGACGAGCTCTATTGAAATGTAAATAAAACTAAGAAAACCAGCAAGTGTGTCTCATTCGTGAAATTAAAGGTTTCTGGAAAAATTTTGTATGCAAGAGATTGATATGAGAAGTATATTGATAAGGAAAACTAGGGTTAACAGCTAATTTATTGAAATGAACAGTAAATCACACACACACTTCTGATGGTTCAATATTTAATGATCTTTGGTAAATCTAATAATCAAGCCATCAAATGTCAACCCTTACTTTGATAGATGACATTGGATGTATAATGGGTTATGTATGCATATATTTCACCTTACTTGTATTCTTTACTAAATTTTTTTTAATAGACAATACATCTCAGGTTCAAATCTTTCTCACGATCTGACACTTTGATGAAACAGTAAGGTACATGGGATGAGAGGAAATAGCAATCCTAAAAAGATAGTCACTTTGCATTAATCCTCTGTTGAGAGCTGGTAACCGTAGAGTTTTACGGGTAGATGTAAACTGCAATGATGAATACAAACACTGTCTTTGAAAAACTCTTTTCCCATCAACTAATTTGTCAGTTGCAAGTTATTCCAAGCAAACAAGAATTGAAGGATCAAGGTGATATGCTCTGCAAGATGGATATTCCTTTATTCGTGCAAATTCCAATGGCCGGTCAAGTTCAATATTTAGTTCTACAACTAAGCGTAAAAAAGTAAACACTTGAGGTACTGTGCCAGAAAAGCATAAGTATAGGTACTTAGTGTCTTTTAAAAATCAACTCATGTACAATGGACTAGAGGCTACATTCTCCTCAGCCAATGGTAAATCTAAATTCTCTCCTAGGCCATACTCTATTGCAAAAATTTAAATATCATTTGGTTGATAGTAGTGGAGAGGCATTGGCTGTGATATTTTCAGATAAGATGAAAATATGCAGCATCCAGGATCTGGATTTATTATCTGGATGTAAATGCTTATGCCATAGTTCAAAATATGCCACACTCCTGACTTGAAATTAATGACAAATAAATAAGACAAAAACTTTGTACAAAAGTAGTTAAATAACATGCACAATTTAATACAGTATTAGAGGATGAGCAAAAAAAATGATTGATCAAGTTTCTCATGTTGTTCTGGTCACCTTCTTTAGATGTTATGTGTGTTAGAAGCAGTGTATGGAATGCATAGGTGCTGGAATGGTCAATATACTATGAAAAAAATGCATATATGACATTAATCTCTAAAATGTAAGACAAAAACTTTTATACATGAAAGACTCAGCTCATGGAACCAAGCAAATTATTTGGTAGACTCCTTTTGTGCATGAAATATAAAACAAACTATAACTTTTCCACCGTTCTACTATATTAGTTTCCAACTCCTAATCTAAACCTGAGACATAAACATTTGTACTGACCATACCTATTCTCTTTGTCTCTCACACACACACACATAAAGGTTCAGAAATTATTGCTTAATTGCACATTATTTGCGTATGTTGCACATATGAGTCTGGCTGTATCATGATTTTCCTTCAAGTTCCTGAATCAGTTCTTCTGGTATTTCATCCTTTAAAATTTCAAGCGTTTTCTTCCACAAGGCTTCCTGCTTCATCTCATCTCTGAAATTAAAATATTGTTCATTAGATGAAAACAAAAGCAAACTGACAGTACATAGGAATGTTGCAACAATTATGAATTCTGCTTGCACCTGTGTTATGTACAGCAATAAAAAAAAGGAAGAAAAGTTTTGCTGGTATTTTAAGTCTTTGAAAAGCGATCAAATAAATAGTTGTACACACACACACACACATACTTTTTTCTTTTAAATAGGTATATAAAGCTTTACCCTAATGGGGGGGGGCACTTCAATTTGGCATCGACAGCACTGGAAGATATTAGAGTATGTATTCTTAATCACAGTTATATGAACAAAACTAATCCCTCTTTTGAACAATGTATCAGTCAATGCAGCCATCAAACACTTTGATTCAATTCGTCTCTATATCACTGAAAAGTATAACTCACCCTTGCAAAATGGGAGGCAATTGGAAACTATTTAATGGTGTTGTTTCAATGCATTGTGGAATTAACAGGAAAAGAACAATCTTTCAGTTCATTTATTTGTATATTCAAATTTATATACTGTCAGTCACTGAATGTATTAATGGGGATTGCACTGATCAAGATCTACTAGAATTTCAAATAATCTGCAAGATAATTTTCTGTTGCCTTTCCCAATTTTTTGTTGCCTTTCCCAATGTTAGAAATCTAAGTAAGTTTCAGTGAAGTAGATGAACTTGTAGACTGTCATATAAATCACAGTAAAAGTGAAATATTTATGTAATAAAAGATTTTTTAAGTAATCTAAATTTTATAATTTGCTCACCTAGCTTCCGCTGTTGAATAACCAGCTTCAAGGCTTTTGAAGTAGACACCACCTACTCCCTTCAGGTTTGGGTTAACCACGGCATTGATAATGGGAAGGGCTCCATCTATGGGAGTCTTCATCTGCCCTGTAAATAAAAAAAGAACTTTGAAATTTGCAACTTTTGAAAATCAGCATAAATGCATCAATTACATACACAACGACTAATCTTATCAAGCAAGCAGAACTGAAACTAATAAATATAACAATGAAGCTATCTCCCACCAGTAAGCATAATATTTGACTTTTATTTACCTGGCCTTTAAGTCATAATCAGTCATTTTTGTCAGAAAAGATGTTAAATCCCACTTTTCCTAATTAATTAAAGGTGACCAACTTGTGCAGTTCAAATTTAAATCGTCTTGCCAATTCCGTGTTAACTTTCTTATATGACTGACCCATTCAGAAGCTCACAACTTCCTAATTAATTAAAGGTGACCAACTTGTGCAGTTCAAATTTAAATTGTCTTGCCAATTCTGTGTTAACTTTCTTATATGACTGACCCATTCAGAAGCTCACAACTTCCCAATTAATTAAAGGTGACCAACTTGTGCAAATCAAATTTAAATCATCTTGCCAATTCCGTGTTAACTTTCTCATATGACTGACCCATTCAGAAGCTCACAACTCATATTACTGTAAAGGAAACATGCCCAACTGTTACGCCTGCAAGATTCAAGCACCTTACTTTTCATTTAATGGTCAAGTTTAATTTAAATAAATCCTTTTTTTCCATCATTAACCATCGAGCCAATCAGGAGGGTATACAAGTTGAGTGAGTCATACAGTGAATGGGCTATATTCAGTACTAATTGCATGCAAGGAATTGATACCAATTTGTTCATGTGAAGATTAAGCAGAATCCATCAATTAGTTCTGAATGCAGTCCATTAACTTTGTGATATACAAGATGCGTATGCCTGGGCACACAAAAACACCAATCAAAACTGAATGTAGATAATTCACTATGCGAAATACCTTAAATGCATATTCTTCAAAACAGTATGCAAGCATACAAGACATGAAGCAAAGGATAAACCTCATGCAAAAGTGTCCATTAAATAAAATGGTACTTACACTGTACATGTGGAAAACATCATAATGTTTCCTTTACATTCAAACAGGTTAAAAGTATCTGAGGGCATCAAAGAAATTGAAGAGGGGTCAGATTCAGAGTTTACTGCATGAAAGGAAATGGTTCTTATCAAATGTTTCCATTTTTATTGTCAAAACTAGCGTCTGTTCATAGGTCACAAAAGTGTCATGTTATACATCCATGTCTGCCGTCCATTGTTTGTTGTGCATCTGTCAACAATGGTATCTCTGGACAGTTCTTAAACTTGGCATTTGGATTCGGGACGACCTTAACACAATCTAAAATAGTTATGATAGAAACAAAATTAATTACCAAAAACTCGGACTACACTGTTAAATGCGTTCATCAGGCGAAAATCCTGAAAATTCCTGGATATTTCAGTGTCTACCATTCCGGGATGCAGACTGTTGACGGAGACATTGGACCCTTGGAGGCGTCTGTCCATGCTATGCATCTGCATGATCTAGAAGAGAAACCCGTCAAGGTACAAATTACTACAAGGTTAGCTAAAATGTGTTTAAGACATTTTGGCAGTTGTAACAGTACAAAGTGTCTTTCCTTTCAATACTTTTAAATATTCTGATGGATGAAATATTGCAAGGAATGGTTTTTTTTTTCCTGACATTCTGCTGACATGGCTGACTAGTCCTAACACTAACCTCTTAATGCTGAGTTCCAAGCAAGGCAGCTGTAAGTACCATTTTTATAAGTCTTTGCAATGACTCGGCAGTGTTAGAATCTGTGGCCTCCTACATCCAAGGTGGGTCTCAAACCAGTAAGCCTCAAGAGCAGTTCGCATTGGACATTGCAATTAAAAACAAGTGCTTTCCGAATACAAAAATATCTACATAACTCTTTAAAAATTTATTTTTGTTTACTTATTTAGAATGAGTGTATAATACTTCAGCAGTGCAAAAGTTTACATAAAAGACTCCAAAAGAATTATGAGTATACTACTCCTCATGCTCCATCAAGGACCCGCATACTATGCTCAGTCAGGTCCCTTAAAATCCAGAAACCTTTATTTTCACGAAAAGAATAAAATGAATATTAAAATATTATGTCAAAGTGAAAAGGATCTCATGGCACCAAAACATTCTTTCTGTTCATGTCATCAAGATAAAAAGTAGTTCATAAAATATAACAATATAAATAAGTAAATATAATCAAGGATTTTACCTGGTACAGTTTTGATCTCCCATAATAATCCAGTCTCCCAAAGTTCTCTGGGTCTCCACTGTAGTTCATCTTGCTCAGGTCAAAGTTACAGGCTCGATGAGCATCACTGGAAACCAGCACGATCCTACAATCCTCACCAGACTGTCTCATAATTGGCAACAAGTGTGCAATCATGATAAAGTGGCTCAAGTAATTCACCTGAAGGCATATATTTGTAAAGCACATGTTACATCCCCTCTTCCTGCAACATCTGATGTCTGTAATTATGACTACACCTCTGAAGGTGATGCAATTCAATGACATACAACTGGTTTCTTATCCAGAACATTATTTTTCAGACCAATTAATCAGTTTTCTCAAATTTAATTTAGCTGGAAAATATCTAAGTCCGTCCAAGACAAAACTAATTTACAACAAAACAAAGTAAACAAACTCATGGTTTTCTAAGTCAATTCATCCATCACATCTGTGAAAAACTTTAAGAACAATCTCGCATCTGGTGAAGCCAATACTGCTGCTCAAAAAGTGATGGCTATATCACACATTCCTGATGAGGCTTTGACTTAAAGAGTCGCTTTTTGTGTACTGTGAAGTCTTCTTTTTATTGTTTTATTATTTATATTTCCTATCATGTTTTAAGACAAAAATTAATTAAACATTTATATGCCTCTTGCTGCACTTAAGTCTTTATGTTGTCCACAAGAAATGCAACTGTTTTAAGACTAGACAGGAAAGCATCACTCATATTACACTGTGTCGGAGAATTGACATTTTGATATTAGCATAATGTGTTAAAAGAACATTGCATATTATTTTTCTCAAGAAAATTACCATATAAGTACATACCTGGAACATAACTTCATAGCCATCTTCTGTTTTTGCTGCAACATATTAAACATTCACTGAGTTTTTATAACTACTGATGAATTTCATATTACAAGGCTGTTTTGTTTCAAGCAAAAAAGAGTTCTAAAGGTTCATAAATTTTCTAGACGAACTTTAAAATAATTGTTATAATGACATGATAATTGAGTGTGTGTGTGATTTAGATGTTTAACATAGCTTTAACAACTTTTCAATCATATCACTAGGATATCTGCATTATGACAGTTCATAGTTATGTCCAGCACTGGGGCATCATGCCCCAGACATGTGACATGATGACCCACCCAGTCACATTTTCCTAACACCAGGCCAACCAGGTCCTAACACTAACCTTTTAAAGCTGAGCACTAAGTGAGGCAGCATTGTTAGTACCATATTTTAAAGTCTTTGGTATGACTTAGCCGGGATTCGAACCTACGACCTCCTGCATCTGAGGTGGATGCTCTAAGGTGCCATGATAAATGAATGATGACTTCTATATATGCATATAAATATACAGACCAAATTTCATTTGTGTACCTGAAATTTATTTTCCTTGAAGAAGTCCTAATGCATAAATTGTCAAAATTCTACATTGCTTTCACTTCATGTTAGTTTCAAAATGTCCAAAAAATATTGAAATTAAGCGTGTTAGATCGAAAAAGGGGCTGAAAATCGCATTTAAGGATGGACAAACTTCAAAATACAGAGCTTTCATGTCGACAAGTAATATGGTCATGTGACAAATCAAACTGGTAAAATCAGGCGCAAATAGTGTGAATGGATCTTTATGATTTCAATTAATTTTTTTGTCAATAAAGAGTACCTATTTTGTCACCCATGCATTTTGGCAAAATGTTCAAAGTGCAAACACCTTTGTAAAAATGCGAAAAATTGAAATGACATGAAAATATATTTGTGTCATATACACATGAATAGGGCAAACAAATTTAATTTGTCAACTTGAGTGGAATTTGCTTTACTGGAACAAAAAATGTCAAAACCGTATATCTGCCAGAATATTAAGAAATGTGTATAGAAATGAAACACTGCTGTAATGATCTAAAACTTTAAGATGCCATCTATTGCTCAGTTAGCCTAAATGGTTAGACGATCTGCCTTTGACATCGGAGGTCAAGGGTTTGACCCAAAGCTGAGTGATATCGAAGACTAATAAAAATGGTACCAGCAGTTGTGTTTAATGCTCAGCATTACAAGTTCAGTGTTATGACTGGTGGTCAGCCAGGCGTCTAGATAATAGTAGGCCATTATGCTATATGTCTGTGGCATGATGCCCCTGTGCTAGACTGCACTATAAACTGACACACTGCATACATTGTAGTGATATGACTAAAATTGTTAGAAGCTACTTTATAAAACCCATAAAAATCCCCAAACCAGAACTAAAATAAACTTCTCACACACAAATATGCCATCTGCACAAGAATATGGGTATAATTAGAAAATTTGATCAATTTTAATTAGTTTAAACCTTTTCTCACAATCTTATTGGGAGGGATGAATGCTTGATGAGACCCAAATCAAGAGACCCATCAACAAGTAGTTGCAGCATAACATTATGTCATACAAGCATATAACAATGCATGTTTAATAAAGTAATTAAATATGAGAAAATGAATTTAGCTGGCTATAAAAGGCAAAAGCTAATGAATAATTGAAAGAAATTCATAGAAGCTCAGTTTTTCTATGTATTGTTAAATAAAATTGGCTTCTTCTCTGGATGTGAAAGTATAAGATTATAAAAACTGAACAAATAGTATGTGAAATAGGCCTTCCAGATCTTATCAAGATAAAAGTTATATACCTACACTACTTGTAGTAGCAGCAATTAGATTTGGTCATCTCTGTCCATTAGTTTTGAAATCCTTGTTACATTGTAGTTAGATTGCTTAATAAGATCATTATATGTAGCTAGCATATTTGTATCTACATTGTTAAGACTATAAGATATTAAATTAAGTAATATAAAGAAGAAAAAAAACAAGTTCTGCAAAATTAAGCACAAATTGATTCCCTAGAATACAGAATGAAAATTCAAAAGACACATTATTGTGAATTAAATCCCAAATAATCATAAACGTTCTATCACATATCATAAAGTAAAGTAAGAATTCCAGTAATCTTGAATGCCATGACACATGAGTGATATCATCCAGAATGTCTTCAAATAACTCATTAATAATATCAATGTAATATTATGTCTAAAATGCCAATGAGCACTTTGTAATTCCAACAAATAATTTAAATAATTCCTATCAAATTGCATGTCAATGCAACTTATATATATATATAATCTGTTATGAGATCTAACTTACTGAAAGGCACGAGTGCCACGCCAGCATTACAGACAAGCATATGCAATTTTCTTCCTGATGACTTGTATGCATTTATAAAGCTTCTGACAGATTTAAATGAGCCAAGGTTCAACTCCATGAATTCCATAGATAATTTTTCCAATTTGCAAATGACAGGTGTTCCCTTTGCTTTTTCTACCTGAAATTCATCTTGAATCTTTTGCATGGCCTGAAATTATATTAAAGTATTGGAAAACCTTAATCATCTATGCAGGTTATGATAGGAATACATTTGTTTCTTCTCTTTTTTTCAACAGATCTGTCATCTTCACCTCCCTATTTATAATTATTATTATGTCATTATTTCAAACCCTCCCTGGCATTGGTTGTTTATGTTGTGGGGTTTAACGCCATTTTTCAGCACACAATCGGCTGTACATGGCAGCCAGTATTAATGGTGGAGGAAAAAACTGGGAAATCCGTGGAAAGTACCACCGACCCACGAGAAGCTACTGGCAAGCTTTCTCACATATCCACATTTGCCGAATTTTAAACTTTAACTCACGCAGAGGTGAGATGGCAGTGATCTGTAATGGACAGCGCTTTAGACCACTCGGGGCCCCTGACATTGGTACAATGTACTGAATGTTTGCAAAGGTGGGGTGGTGCTAATGACATCTGAGTCATTTTTATGCCCATCCTCCCTAAAAAAACAGCATACAGGTGGGTATGAGATAGACTGTAAAAAAACAGTACATATAATGTTTTGATACAATACCAGAGCAAATAAGGACAGACGGGATGTACAAGCAAATACTTTCATTTTGAATACAGAAAAGTCAGTGTCATAGCAGTTGGACCTTAGTATGCAGTATATATCTGCAGTACATTATTTCCAGGAAAGAATTCACTGCATGGTTGTATTTTGATTCATTACAATACACTAGATATAAGAAATTTATACAGCACATTAGTGTTTTGCTAGTTTTCTTGTCTACATGGTTATTCCCATCATTTCAGTCGAAAACTCAGACTTCAGACAGCTCTTGATTTAAACCACCAAAACTGTATTTTCCAGGACCAGGTGAAGGAGTGGTGGAAAAGAAAATGAGACAGATTAAGTACCTTTTCAGCCCTTTCTTTTGATCTGCATGCCATTATCACTGTGGCTCCCATCATAGCAACCCATTTTGCGGTCTCGTATCCTAGACCTGTCAGTGGTAAACATTTATGTAAATTTATAGAGTCGATTTTCGACCTGCAAAAGTAATTAATAGAAAACATACTTGTTTTGCTGTTATTACTTGGCAGAGACAAGTAGACAAACAGAAGAATGATGACAATTTTATTTTGTATCTAATTTCTTTGTTTCAATTTAGATCTGGATTCAAAACTTATTTTTTGTTAATTATAATCATTCAACCTATCTAATGACCGAACTTCTACTATCCTAGCCACCCTACCCGACCCCCACTAAAATTAAATAGTACCTTGAAAAAAGCTCCTGAATGTAGTGTAAAACTGAAACGAAGTTCAAATCCATATTCTAACTCAAAGATAAAGTTATTTCTTGTCTAAAATTAATTACACAGTAGTCTGGCGTGTACTTCGCTTCAAAAGAGGAAGAGGGGGAGAGACGGCTAGGGGCAATATGCAAAATTTATTAATACTGTTCTTAATTACTGATCACGAAATAATTGTCCCATGTTTCATCTTTTAAAATCAATAACCAGATGACACCAAACGGATTCCTTACTAATCAGCCTCATTAGTGGATGTTGTTTGTGCTTGAGTGGGCGTCTGTAGTATTTGCACCTATCATAACTCTATGTAAAGCTCTTGTATTTCCATAGTACTAATATTAGTACCTTATTCCTTTTAACCACAACAAAATAAGTTGAGGCTACGACATCATAGTTACTGGTACATATACACTAAAGTATCTATCCAGTCTGTCACGTACATACCTGTATTTGCACCGGTAATTACAACAACTCTGTTGTGTGGAAGCTCTACTATAGGGAACGACTGCTTTCCTCCCATTTTTCTTATCAAGAAACTGCAAATTCACTTCGTCTCGTTGGTCTTGTGATGTGAAGGAAACGCGCGGATCTACTCGCGTGAACGTTAGTAACAACCGTATTAGAGATACGCATTAGAGTTGCTCCGATGGGACGTTTCTATTTATACTGGACCAAGGCAGTCTGAATGCTGTAAACATTCTGAAGTTGCAGTACGTTAGGTTCTGTTCTTATCTGTTAATGCTGTAGGTATCATGGTACCAGTTGTTTTCCGTTGATTCAATGCTAATGTTTTGTGAAATAAATATACTTTCTATCCTACCACAGCATGCATGTCTCGCACTATTATAGAGAACAATATTAGATTGCCAGTTTGACAAGAACATAGCAAGGTACTCCATGCATGTAAGAGATATAACTCTACAGGAACTAAACAGCGTTAAGAGTTATCCTGTAGCAACAGATGCATTTTCAATGTTAAATGTAAAATTTTAAAATTATCATAAAGAAATACTTATACGATATAGATATGAATTTACATAAATCACACATGTTGCCAAGAGAATCAACATTTTTAATGCCTGACAGGAACTAAAATTATTACACAATGAACTAATCCTAACTAGTAGGTTGTTTATTTATAAATGCAATGTTCCCAACACCTTAAACCCTGCCCACCTGAGTATTATAGAGAAGTGGGAGTTCTGGACCTCTTTTTGGGGTGGGGTGGGAGAATCATTCGCAGAAAAAAGGGGGGAGGGTTTGGACCATTTGTTCATGGGTGGTCAGTCAGTCGCAGAAAAAAGTGGAGGTTTCATGGGTGTTAATTCAAACGTATAATATGGTGTGTGTCCAAACGTAGTGGAAAAATGGAGTGTGAGTGAATATAATGGTTACGAAACGTGCTTTTAGTTAGACTAAGAAAGGTGTCTGATGCTTTTATGTCCGAAGGCTAATGTGGAGATCCCATTAGTGTATCTTTTATTATCAAAGTTGAATATTCCACTTTTGTTGTTGTTGTGGGGCTTAATACCATTTTTCAGAACACGATAGGCTATGCATGGCGGCCAATATTAATGGTGGAGGAAGAAACCGGGAAATCTCCGGAAAGAACCACCGACCCACTAGAAGCTACTGGCAAGCTGTCTCACATATCCGCATTCGCCGAATCTTAGACTCGAACCCACGCAGACAGAGGTGAGATGGCAGTTATCCGTAACGGAGAGCGCTTTAGACCACTTGGCCACTCCGGGCCCCATTCCATTTTTGTTGATAAGCAAAGTGATGTCTAACTTTAATGTTCTAATAGTGTAATAATGAAGACCTGCGGTTACCGCTTATTTCTAATGGCGGATGATAGCTATGTTGCTGAAAGCAGATTCGATGACACATTTGACTCTTTCTTAATCACACCTGTGTTTGTTGTCAAACAGTACATATCTGATCTTAATGCAATGAATTCGACTATGAAAACTCCATTGGTTTCGTCCTAAACTTAACAAAAACCTTTTTAATACATGCACTGTAAAACTCTTTTGAATAATCCCTGCGGTCAAAGTATTCTCGGTGATCATTCATATCCTAGTAAACATCTTGTGTTTGTATCTCATAGATGTGTGAATCACTATTCGTCGTCAGCAGACTAGTGCGATCTGCGTACATCGACGTCTTAAATCCATAATGGAAGTCAAGCATGTGCATTTTAGAAAGATCTAGTACAGCGGCTACAGCGTAAATGGGTATCTCCTATTTGAAATTTTTTTTCTTCTGGGCTCGAGAGCAACTCACTCCTCGTCAAAGATTTTCAAGTGCATGAAGGCTTCCGATGAAAACTTTAACGATCTCATTGTTTCTGATGCGATTTAGTTATTTTGTTTTGGTTACTTAAAATTAATATTTCATTTATGCTATTGTAGTATATAACATTATATGCTGGACTTGACCTTTTGCAAACTGAGATCATTTCTGCTTGACCCGATTTACTATTTCTTTTAATTTTTTTTTTGTGCATAAACATCCGGTATATGGCTAAATTGTTCTCTCTCTCTCTCTCTCTCTCTCTCTCTCTCTCTCTCTCTCTCTCTCTCTCTCTCTCTCTCTCTCTCTCTCTCTGCACTGGCTTAATATCAAACTCATAATATAAAGATCATTGTTAATAGATAAAGTAAATATGGTTAGTTGGGTTACAGTTTGGGAACTAATTGATTGTAGTCCAGGGTATGATTTTGAGTTTGTAAACTTCAGGATCATTCTTGAAGGTTATTTTCCATTAGATATCTTTCTTATATAGAAAATATGCATTGTAATTACCCTGAGGTGAAGGTGAGCACAATAAAATCTTGAAGTTGTAAGGATGTGTTCATTAGTGCTTCAACATCTACCACTTTCAAGTTGTACATTATATGTTGTGACCAGCTGTTTTGGGCTGGAATCTTTCTTGTTCAAATTATTGAATTCAGATGATTATTTTCTCTAGAAATAACAAAGTGCTCTTTTAAAATTCTTGGATAAAGACATTCACTAGAATTTATACTAAATTCAAACCTAGAATTATATTACTGTGATTCAACAAAAGATTTGACAAATCAGCACTTTATACGCTATAAGAGACACGTCATCGCCTTCAGTTTTTGGATTTTACGGGGACTTTAACTGAGTTTTGTTCAGGATTTGAATTTATTAGGACTTGTTTCTGCATTTTTGGGATTATTTTTGGATTTAATTCGCAATACCTTAAGTTCTTTTTTCTCATTTCAACTTTTGTTTCCTTAGGAAATATATTATCTGTTAAATTTTACATAGCTTTTTGTCATTCACTCTTTTCTGTTACTTATTTTAAGGGCATAGACTCGAAACATTGCTTTTTCTGCTGTTTTTGATGATTTATCCAAAGACGCTGGTGTTCATGAATTTGAAGAAATCTTTGTCGAAGTTCGTGTTATCTTTGGTTTTTTGCGATGTATTGAAGCCAGTATTACTTTTCATTCACGGAGTCTGGTTGAACTTGAGTGCGCGGTGAACTTTATCAAGAACCAGTCCGTGTCTCAGCTTTGATCTAGTAAATGGTAGTGAGTAGTGTAGCGGGATAGTATAGGGACAGTGGAAATTAGCATTACAGACCCTCTGTCCGGGGATAGTATGGGGACACGATTTATAGGGACAAAATATCACCCTGCGATAGTATGAGGGCAAAGGGAATTTTGTATAGCGACTAACACATCCTAGGACTGCCTAGGGACAATGGAAATTTTGTATAGCGACAAGATTAATGGCACAGGTAGGGTGACGTCACGGTATTGGACAGATGCAACAATGTAGCAAGGACCATGACAACATGCCACCTGTGTCATTTCTATATAAAGTTTGAATCATTCGCGTTCGTGTTTGTGAATATTATATTATACCTAAATTATACAAATGCCTAAAAAATAGATAAGAGAATAATGTTTTTGTGAGCTAAAAGATAAAATATAAAATCGAATAAATTTTTTTTAGACAAGAAAGAATAAATATTTTTTCGAGGCAGTGGAGTGGCCCTGAAAAGGGCCTATGGTTTTCTTTGTTTCTTCATTTAAGTTCTTCTATTCCTCCACCAACTTTTTATTTTCTGTATAACATATTTTTCTTCTCATCATTTCTTTCATCCTTCTTTTTATATCTTCCTTTTATCATTTACTTCTTCCTTTCTATTTTTTTTTTCGTTCCACTCTTCATCCTCCTTTTGTCTTCTAAATCTTCCTTTTCGTCGTTTTCAAATCTAATCATCTCAGTATATATATCATTTCCTCTCTTGAAATTGCAGATTACCATAGCCAATCTGTGCGGGCTATAAGTCCCAAGTTGCATTCTAAGCAGCATCTCCTCCACCATGCACAGTTTGTCTATCACCTCCTGCAATTTTATCACTCTCAGTGTTGCTAGCCATTTTTGATATTCAGCGTTGAATGGCGCAAATGCTTGCTTGACAATTATAGTTTCCTATGCACGTAGTGCTTCGCAACTGGTTTGGGTCCTCGGCTGGACCAGAGTTCCTGGAGGGTTACTCCAAAGCAAAGACCTCTGACCATACTTGTTCCATAACGTTCCCTAATGTAAAATCGGCTGTGTCTAGGCGTGGAAAGGGCGGCAAGGCGGGCACGGCACCAAACAGACGCAAGGCTCCTGAAGCAATACCCAGCGTACCCCCAGGCCATTTTTTTATTTCCTTCCCTCTAGTTATCTCGCTGCCTGCATCTTATCTATGCTTCAATGGTGTTGTCAGCAAAGGCAGTGGATGTCGCTCGCAAGATTTTGATTTTGTTTTGTCACATTATTACCAGTTGTACTAATGGTATGTCGTATGCCAATGTTGTGTTAGCCACCTGTGCAATTTACCATGTAGTTGGAGTTGTGAATTTTGAATGTCAGCTGTATTTATTTTTGTTTGAATTTTGTGTACAAAGTGTACTTTTGTGGTTCTAATGGTGTTTTAATCTGATGGTTTATTGACCGCGTATTGTAATTAGGTTTTATTATGAGTATATACTGTTTGAATGTTGTAGTCGAAACGGTCGTGGAAAGGTAAGGGCCACACAGATCTTGTGCCAAATGACCTTTAGCTGTTGCTCGTGTAGTTTAACCCTCTGTTCCTAAGAGGGTTGAATTGCTAGTCCGGAGGGAGGTTTGTTCTTATGTGTGTGTGGGGTGTGTGTGTTAAGGTCAGCAGGTAGTATTTCCTGTGCTGTCTCTTGCTTGAGTGATGGCTTTTGACAAATTACTTCTTTTCTATTGGCAATCTTATTTATTTGCATATTTGCAGTTGTGGTAGCATAAGCGACCGTCAAATGCTATAATAGTTGTTGTGTTTGTGTGTGTGTGTGTGTGTGTGTGTGTGTGTGTGTGTGTGTGTGGAGTTGGAGATTGTGGGAGAGCAGATAGTGCTTCGTGTTCGTCCCTTATTTGATGACATTTCTAAGAGTGCCTTGCTAAATTGGCCCTCTGTTTCTTGTCTGACAGGAGGTTACGTTTTATTTATGTGTGTGGATATTAATCAATTACTTCTTTTCTGTATGACAGTTCTAGCTATTTCTTTTCATATATGCAGTTGTGGTGGCATAGGCAAGCTTCAACTATTATGGTATTGGTTGTATTTGTGTGTGCGTGCGGGATTGGGGGTTGTGGGAGTGCAGGTACTGCTTCCTATTCGTCCATTATTTGTTGGTAAAAGGGCCCGCACGTAGGGTTTCCAGTGCTGGTCCTTGATTGCACTATTGTTCCTGATCAGTTATTTCTTTTCTTTATCCCAGTATCAGTTATTTCTATTCGTGTATGCAGTTGTGGTAGCATAAGCGACCGACAACTGCTTTGATGGCGTATTTTGGTGGCGTTTTGAAAGCTGCTGGTAATCTTTTCTGTTTTTCTTCTTCTGTTTTCTTGTTTTTGTTCGAGAGTCTTGGTTTTTCCGCCCGTCACCTCTGTGCTTGTTGGCTATTGATAATCTTTTCTAGGACAAGCAGCCCTAAGGCAGGGGGTGCAGGCGGGTATGATCTGTCTGTTGATTCGTCTTTTCGATGGTCGCAATATAATTTCTTTTGTTGGATTTCTTTGTTTCTTCTTGATACTTGCTGTTGCTGTTTCTGTTGTTCGATCTCTTCTATTGGTCGTTGTTGTCACAGTCTGTAGTTTGCGTGGGGTATCGGTCTGAGGTCTTGGTTGTTCGAGGGTCTTCTCTTTGTTCTCGTGATTATAATTTCATATATATATTGTGGTCGTTAATTGGTTAATTGTTTGTGAAGGTTATGGGGGAATTTATTGTTTGGAGTGATTATTGTTGGTTAAGGGGTGATGTTATTTAAGTGTCTATTTTATGATATTAATTTTGGTTTTATGTCTTTTTATCTTTTGATGTCTTTGAGGTATCGTGTAATGTTATTGTATGTCAGGATCATGTTTTTGTTGAGTTGTGGGTTAATCATATCTGGGTAAATTGTGAGGCTTCCTATTTTGTGTTGATATTTTTGCATGGATTCTCGCTGGGTTTGATAGTGTTGCATTCATTGAATATGTGTTGTAGTGTGTCTGGTGATGTGCAGTATGGGCAATATGTGTTGGGGATGTTAGGGTGTGCTAGATGCTTTTCCAGGCTGGAGTGTAATTTGGTTTTCCCGGTCCTTAGTCTGTTGATTATTTTTTGGTCTTTGGGCTGTACCACATTTCGTTTGTAGATTTTGTGGGATACTTTAGGTTGTAAGCTATAGAGATATCGTCCATTTTTGCGTTGTTCAAAAGTTGTTGCCATTTGTGGTCAATATATTGATGTACTCGGACGTAAAGTTCATGGGTGATATATGGTAGTGATTCTATAGTTGGATTGGTGATACTTTCTTTAGCTGCTTGTTCGGCTTGATCGTTCCCACTAAGATGTATATGTGAAGGGACCCATATCAATTTTGTGATGATGTCTTTGTTTTTTTTTTATTTCCCTGAGTAATTTCAAGGTGTTTTACAGTACGTTATGTCTGTCTTTTGTGGTGCCTGTGCCAAGGGTTTGTAGCACACTTAGTGAATCGGTGGTAATTAGGTACTGTGTTGGGTTGAAGGTTAATCCAGTTGAGGGCTTTTTTGATGGCCCGGAATTCAGCCGAGTATATACTGCATCCATCTGGGAGTCTTGCTAGTATTTTGTGTAGTTTTTCTGGAATGACTACTGCCGCTGCTGTGCGGTTAAGTATTCTGGATCCGTCTTTGCTGATTTTAACATGGTTTTTGTAGGTATTGTCTAGCTGTGTGATGATAATTAGGATTTTCTAGGGGTTTATGTGTTTACTTCCTGCCTTTTGTATTGTATAGTTGATGTTTGTTTGTAGGCTACTCCAGGGTGTTGGGTCAGTCGAGGCATATTGTTCTGCTTGTAGTATGATGGTTGGGTTTTCTGCTTGTATGATGTGTGCTCTATTGCATGCTAGTAGTTTAGGTACTATTTTTGGGTTAAAGCTGATGTTTCTTTTGTTGTGTGTTGTAAGGTTGTATGATGTTGTATAATGCTGTATGATGTAAGCTTGTTTTGGGCGTATAATTTTGGTTGGGCTTTGGTGATGCTTCATCAACTCTTTTAGTATTGTATGGGTGTGAAGTTTGATGAATTCCGGTTGTTTGCTTTTGAGGTAGAGAGTAAGCTCGGGTGGGTGCTGTTTTCTATTGTGTTTGGGGTGGTTGGTGGTTATTTGTGTAAGTGGTGAGGTCGGTGACTGTTGTTCATTAGGTGTGATTGTAATTGTGTTGCTTTGACGGTTTCTGTCGCATTTGTTTGTTTCCCTTCGTCCGTTCTATATTCTTTGTGTTTCTTGGTTATTCTGAGGTGTTTTTGGATTCCATTGTTGTTTTTGTTTGTTTTGCATTCCTCGGTCCTTTGAGAGGCTGTTTGCCTTTCGGTTTGCGTGCTAGATGTTCGTATTTGTCGTCTTTTATCCCTGGGGTTCGGGTCTTTACTCTCTGGATGTTTTGATATGCGTTGTCATTGGTTTCGACACACACACACACACACACACACAAATATATATATATATATATATATATATATATATATATATATATATATATATATATATATATATATATATATATATATATATATATATAAATATGTCGCCAGTCAGTGCAGATTTATCACCATAGGGTCTGTTGACAATGTTTTGAAATCCAATATTTTGTCTTATGACTTATCTTTAAGGTAAATATTTCAGCCTTTATTCATTACGGTGTTACCGCTACACACTACACACATATCTCTTACAAATGCCTTTTGATTTTTTTTCTATAGAGATTTTACTATTGCCAAAGGATTTGACCTAAAACAGATCTTTAGTAAATGGTTTTGTTAAATGGCCGTAAGAGACAATAATTGTTTTGTCATTTAAGTGTTCGTGGTAGATTTGAGTCAAATTATGACAAACTTGCCAATGACTATGCATGCATAGTCATGGACAAAATCGTCGGTCGCATTCATTAAATCGTTCTTATCCTTATTGATAAATAATAACAATGTGTAGGTCATAGAAAAAACAAAACACTAATTAGAAAACAGTTGATTTTGTCGCATATTCCTTTCTAGCTTTATACAGTTGTAAAATGGCTGTACGTTTATATTTTTCAGTAATTTCATATGACGCTAGACTATCAAACCAAAAAAGATTAAAAGAGAAGCAACATTGGTATGAATATCGAATATTTCATTCTTATTCAACTAAAAGAAAATAAATATGCAAAAGCAGTGTAAATTGTGGTCAAAACAATTTTTTAAATTTGAATTACAGGTACAAGTTTTTTTAAAGAACGAAGATAGCACGTGTCTCCTTTTACATGTGGATATCGGTCTCTTAGTAATATCAACTCTGATCTTGGTATGTAGTATCTGCTAGTAACACAAATACATCGTTTATCGTGTCTGCTAGCAACACAAATACACCGTATATTGTGTCTTCTAGTAATATAAATACTTAGTTCATAGGGTCTGCTAGTAATACAAATACATCGTTTATTGTGTCTGCTAGTAATACAAATACATCGCTTATAGTTTAGGTTAGTAAAACAAATACATCGTTTATAGTGTCTGCTAGTAATACAAATACATCGCGTATAATGTCTGCTAGTAACACAAATACATCGTTTATAGTGTCTGCTAGTAACACAAATACACTGTTTATAGTTTCTTCTAGTAACACAAATACATCGTTTATAGTGTCTGCTAGTAGCAAAAATACATCGTTTATAGTGTCTGCTAGTAATACAAATACATCGTTTATAGTGTCTGCTAGTAACACAAGTACATCGCTTATAGTGTCTGATAGTAATACAAATACATCGTTTATAGTGTCTGCTAGTAACACAAGTACATCGTTTATAGTGTCTGCTAGTAACACAAGTACATCGTTTATAGTGTCTGCTAGGAACACAAGTACATCGTTTATAGTGTCTGCTAGTAACACAAATACATCGTTTATAGTGTCTGCTAGTAACACAAATACATCGTTTATAGTGTCTGCTAGTAACACAAATACATCGTTTATAGTGTCTGCTAGTAATACAAATACATCGTTTATAGTGTCTGCTAGTAACACAAGTACATCGCTTATAGTGTCTGCTAGTAATACAAATACATCTTTTATAGTGTCTGCTAGTAACACAAGTACATCGTTTATACTGTCTGCTAGCAACACAAATACATCGTTTATAGTGTCTGCTAGTAACACAAATACATCGTTTACAGTGTCTGCTAGTAATACAGATACATCGTTTATAGTGTCTGCTAGTAATACAAATACATCGTTTATAGTGTCTGCTAGTAATACAAATACATCGTTTATAGTGTCTGCTAGTAACACAAGTACATCGTTTATAGTGTCTGCTAGTAATACAAATACATCGTTTATTGTGTCTGCTAGTAACACAAATACATCGTTTATAGTGTCTGCTAGTAACACAAATACACTGTTTATAGTGTCTTCTAGTAAGACAAATACATCGTTTTAGTGTCTGCTAGTAACACAAATACATCGTTTATATTGTCTGCTAGTAACACAAATGCACTGTTTATGGTGTCTTCTAGTAATACAAATACATCGTTTATAGTGTCTGCTAATAACACAAAATGCATCATTTATATTGTCTGCTAGTAACACAAATACATCGTTTATAGTGTCTGCTAGTAGCACAAATACGTCGTTTTTAGTGTCTGCTAGTAATACAAATACATCTTTTATAGTGTCTGCTAGTAACACAAGTACATCGTTTATACTGTCTGCTAGCAACACAAATACATCGTTTATAGTGTCTGCTAGTAACACAAATACATCGTTTACAGTGTCTGCTAGTAATACAGATACATCGTTTATAGTGTCTGCTAGTAATACAAATACATCGTTTATAGTGTCTGCTAGTAATACAAATACATCGTTTATAGTGTCTGCTAGTAACACAAGTACATCGTTTATAGTGTCTGCTAGTAATACAAATACATCGTTTATTGTGTCTGCTAGTAACACAAATACATCGTTTATAGTGTCTGCTAGTAACACAAATACACTGTTTATAGTGTCTTCTAGTAAGACAAATACATCGTTTTAGTGTCTGCTAGTAACACAAATACATCGTTTATATTGTCTGCTAGTAACACAAATGCACTGTTTATGGTGTCTTCTAGTAATACAAATACATCGTTTATAGTGTCTGCTAATAACACAAAATGCATCATTTATATTGTCTGCTAGTAACACAAATACATCGTTTATAGTGTCTGCTAGTAGCACAAATACATCGTTTTTAGTGTCTGCTAGTAATACAAATACATCGTTTATAGTGTCTGCTAGTAACATAAGTACATCGTTTATAGTGTCTGCTAGTAACACAAGTGCATCGTTTATAGTATCTGCTAGTAATACAAATACATCGTTTATAGTGTCTGCTCATAACACAAGTACATCCTTTATAGTGTCTGCTAGTAATACAAATACATCGTTTATTGTGTCTGCTAGTAACACAAATACATCGTTTATAGTGTCTGCTAGTAACACAAGTACATCGTTTATAGTGTCTGCTAGTAACACAAATACATCGTTTATAGTGTCTGCTAGTAATACATATACATCGTTTTTGGTGTCTGCTAGTCACACAAATAAATCGTTTATTGTGTCTTCTAGTAATGGAAATACTTAGTTCATAGTGTCTGATAGTAATATCGATACTTACCTATATAAAAATATTTTAGGGAGAGGTTTACACTGTAATCTCGCCAATACAAATGACAATGATCTTGGCTGTGGACGCGTGATCGTTTGAGAGTAAATTTTCATACTTAAATCCGTTAGCAAATTTTGTTGTAGTGACATTTATAAATATATTGTAAGCAAGTGAAACTTCCAGCTTTTGCTTGTGAACTTCTGCTTTGCCATTGTATAGGTATTGATGAAAACATATAATAATAATAATAATAATAATAATAATAATAATAATAATAATAATAATAATAATAATAATAATAATAATAATAACAAACTAAAGAAGAAGAAAGTGGACTGTATATTATTGCAATAAATAAATAAGCTGATTACTAAAGACAAAAGGTAACTTTTTTTTCTTAGTAATACGATCTCATCAATCTCAACAATAAAAAATATTTGCTTTCTCTTAAGGAATTGGCTGTTATATGAGACAATTAGAAAAGAATAAGGATTTGTTGAAAATCAGTTACAGTTGGAAAACAAAATGTTTTCGTTCCAATTTATGATGCTGATGAAGATTTACTCTCTGAAAAAATGTATTAATAGTCAATACAACATTAATTTGTTTTAAAAATTTAAAAGGTCTCTGGAGATATAATACTGCATATATATTTTTTTTATTAATAATATACTAATTCACAATGTACACTGAAAATCAAGTTTAGATCCCATTTTATTTTAATTTAGAGAATCCCCAGAAATGATACATTTAAAATCCATTTCGGTTTAATCTTGTTCGCAATGATTTATCAAAAAAAATAAATATCTGAAATATTTGAATTTCCTCAACGATTTCAGTCTACACTCATAAGATTTACGGAAAGATATGTTATAAATGGATGCATTGATTGCCAACTCTTATAAAAGTCATGTGTTGGCATCACCACATTTATCGTCCATTTCCGTTTAATTTATGTGAAGTGATTTTGTTTAAACTATATTATTCTGTTCGAACTCATGTCCTAGTCTTTTTATATAAAACAAATTTCGGAATGATATATTTTTATCATCAGTATCAGCCATTGTTTGTTGAAACAGATTTACTCTAAAAACTACACTCGTGTTCAGGTTCGTTCCAGATTTTCTTACAAGCTGTACCAGAACTGTTCATCGACAGGCTCAATGTTCCTTACATTAAAAAAGCCGCGTCTCTAATTTATTTTCTCCTTGCTACTATAGAAAACTATAGGATCTCAGTTCATATTGGTTTCCTATATTCTTTATGTGCATACATCATTATGGAAATTATATAAGAAATCAAAATTAGAGACAGAGACGACCGAGCGGTAAGCTTAAACGTTTCGAGCAGTAATATTTACCTTGATCATGAAGCTGATGTGAATAGTAATGCAATCGTTATTACAGATTAATAAGATATTTAATGAAAATTGATAATTCACTTTTGTCATAGTATCAAGCAATATTAAATAAGCAGTTATAGCAGATTCATCTTGATGCCATTTTAAAAAACCAAGATATGAAATGTTGGTATTCAGGGAGAGGGTGGGTCAGGAAAATTAACTATTAAAATTGAGCTGAGTCGCGGCATGAAGTTAAGAGACTAGAGACATATCAGATGAGTCTGAAGACAGATATTGACAAACAAGTCTCTTAATTGCTTTTATGATCTTTTGGCCGGACGTCACAAGTTTGTTAACCTCGTGGAAGGATTCGGTCGAACAAATCAAAATAGTTCACTTTCTTTGACTTATTTTATGTGAAACATTCTGAGACTCTTATTCCTAAGAAAAATCCCTTTATCCACTCTTTAAGTTGTTCATTAGATTGAGAATTTCGTAAAAATATCCTCTTGAAAAAAGGAAACTAAGGTATTTCACTCTCCACACGATTGTACCTGTAGAAAAAAATGTTAGATTTGTGCAGAACGAAACACCGATTTTCAGCAATTTTAAAAGCATTTGTACAAGTTCACAAGCTGGATTGAAACGAGGATAGAATGTACGTGGCACTTTTGAAAACGGATGAAATAAAATCTCTTTGCAAAATAAAACTTCTCGAGTGGTGAAAAACAATTTTGCTGAAATTTATTGAAAGTCATACGTAGCTTTTCCCTCTGCAACGAGGCACAACTCCATATTCACTGAACATATTAAATTGGCTTCCTTAAACTGAGATTTTAAATACTTTAGTTTGTTTGCTATATTCTCAATAATTAATAATGAATGCATATTCTACTGGTATCGATGATACATGTATATTTGCAATGTCTTGATTTTTCCAATAATGAGGACTGACTCAGTTCTGGGCATAATTGATAACACAAAATAATAGGATCTTCAAAGTTTTGTTTGATATAATAAAATGGTTTCCAAAATGCAAACGTTTAATAAAAATCTGTTTTGCTGTTCGGTTTACGGAAGTCTAAAATGGAAAAAAACGTAAACTTTGAATGTGAGAAGAAATTTAGTGAAAATCGGAAATGATGTCCATTTGAGTGGAAGTTATCTTTGTCAAGTTCTTTAGCGAATTCTATGTTCAATATTGCTACCTTTAACTTCGTAAATATTAACTTTTGAAAAATATGAAAAACAAATGTTTAGTCATAGCTAATTAATGCAGATTGCCATACTTATATATATATATATATATATATATATATATATATATATATATATATATATATATATATATATATATATATATATATATATATATATATATATATATATATATATCGCTGTGTCCCTGTCGTTTGCTTGCCCATTCTTGAGAGCGAAATGGCGGGTGGGAATCATACCGCCGGAACATTCAGGGTCGGCTACCGTAGTGTGTGCATGGTCAAAGCACAAGCACTTCTAGTGCCTCTACAGTTAATAACGTACTTCTGTTGCTGTGTCTTATAATATATAACCAATTTAAATTATTCTTATGATTCCGGGTTAGAATCAGGATGGTAATTAGGTAAGTCACAACGATCATATATGAAGACGATGTCTTGAAAGGAGATATATTACGTTCTCAAAAGTTGTTTTTATTGCCGCACATCCTTTGATCTGTTTGAAGTAGTTTAAAATCCGAGACGTAGTTTTGATAATATATTTTTAAGGTAATTGTTTTTGTGCATTTCACCGTCAAATTGTCCTATGCTCGAGGACAATATTATTTACAAATACTAACATTTCTTCCTTACAGTAATCTTAATATCAACCGACGGTATTGATCGGAAAATAAATTTTTATTTCAGTGAATGATTTTGTTGAATTGACTTAATGGTGGTTTATTTCTGTAAAACATCGTCAGAGATCCAAGATCTATTTACAGGTTGCCCGATTTGACACACTGACCCCTGAATTGAAAGCATTGAAATACTTAACATACAGTTTTAAAATACTATGCATTTAGTCGGTTTTTGTGAATAAAGAAAGTATAACAATCGTAGATAATGAAATATAGTATTTCATAGAAGTGACTAAGCCTTTTCTTGTAATCCCATAGCTCTAGTGACAGTGGTAATTTTTACTCTATTGTACTATAGTATCGAAATTCCGAGTGGGGTAGCCTTTTCATTGATATTTGATATTTTTATTCTTATAAAAATAATAAAACGTTCGCCATTGAGATACATAATAAAGCATACATAAAAGTTTGGATAACATTTTGCAAGAGAACTTTACAGAAAATCACAATGAATTATAAAATGTAAAGTTCAAATGAGAAACGTCGAGGTGTAATTTAGATTTGTTTCGTTCAAACATACCTATAAATTTAATTTCTCTAACCTTGGTAATTTTGTTTTAATTTGTTTTGGCTAAACTTTTCATGTACTGTTTTATTAATATGTTTACTTATTTACTTTCAAATTGTAAATGTTATCAGTTTTAATTATTATTATTATTCAATATTTTCTCAATCTTGGGTCTGTTTTTTTTTTTTTACGTTACACGCAGAACTCAACATATTAGTATCGTGAGACGTGCTCTTGAATTATTAGAGTAGGTGACTGTTGTAATAAACTTCGTAGTGAAGTGGGATACTATACAAACAATGGAAATCCCAGTCAAACACCCCGTGGGACCATACACGGACAACATTTTTACGGACAATGGGTATCCCAGTCAAAACCCCTCTGAGATTATATACCGAAACTATTTATACAGACAAAAAGGTTGGGATTGTATACCGACAAGATTTATACAGACCAAAGTGTGGGACTATATACATACAAAGGAATATTAAAGATTGGTTGGATTTGTATAGGGTCTATTGGAATGGATCAAGTAGAGTAACATCACGGTACTAGACATTGGCAACAGTGTGGCATGCGGTTGAATTTTATCGGCCAAACAAGGACATCGGGAAAAATGCTAGAACGCTTGGCGGGATTGGACATATAACTTGATAGCCATAACACAAACCCAAACGCTAAGCAAAGGCACACAAATATGAGAAAGAGTAAATCTATTCGAGGTAATGGAGAGGTCCTGAAAAGGACGTTTGGGTTTCTTCTTCTTTGTCTTCCAGTTTCTTATTTCCTCCAACAGCTTCTTATTTGTTCTTCTACATTATTCTTTTTCTCATTCTTTTCCTACTCCTCCTACTTTTACACCTCCTCCGTTTTCCTATCCTCTTCTTAATTTTCTAGTTCTTCATTCATTCTCTAATTTGTATTCTATCTTATTCATCCGCTTTCTCCTCCTTTCATTTTAATCAGTTCATTCAATATGCCTTTTCCTTTCGTCAAAATATTGATCTCGACACACAACCTATAAGGACTATAAATCCCAAATTGCATTGCGACCAGCACTTCCTCCGCCATATCTATCTACTGCTCCTGCAATTTCCTCATTTATCCAAATGGTTGCTTGCCATTTTGTATTAAAGGTTAATAATGCGAATCTAACCATCCAAAAAGAATTTAAGTCGTTTATGCATCTAGTGCTTTCGAGATTGATTAACCCTTGAAGGTCAAGATTATTGAGTGGTCGTAAATGTGTGGACGAAGCCACCACAGTCCCTCTTTATGTGGTAATGTCGCTCTTTGTAGTTAAAAGCATTTCTGATGGAGGAAAGGAGGAAGGGAACTCACGGGACGCTAAACGACACTGAAAAGGGGAACGATCGAAAAGCCAGAGAGTACAAGACAAAATACTCAAATAGAGTCCAGTTTTATTCATAGATAACTAACATTCCACACTAGTGTAAGTCACTTGTGCAATTATCCTAAATGTTGTTACTCTCCTTTAGAGTAGATGAAATTGAGTGTACATGGTATACTTTAGATCGTCTTTTTATCTTCTTTTTCCTGTTGGTTTTCTTTTCTTGTTTTTTTGTTCCTGTTGTTCTTTTATTATTGTTGCATCGTTCTGATGATAGGTTGTTTGTTCCTGGTTCGACTTCCAACTGATGATGATTTGTACCTTGAGCACGTAAGGCGTGCTTTTGTTGCATGATGTCTATGGGCACGATGCCACGTTAGCCTTTTTAAAAGTATCTTTAAGTGTTTGGGAACGAGTTTTGCTAGAACATTGTGTTACTTTGTTAATAAATTATATATATATATATATATATATATATATATATATATATATATATATATATATATATATATATATATATATATATATATATATATATAGATATAGATATATAGATATATAGATATAGATATATATATATATATATATATATATATATATATATATATATATATATATATATATATATATATATATATATATATATATATATATATATATATATATATAACACCAGGTCTGATAGAGAATGCAGTGCTGGTGTTGTTTGGGTCTTACTGAGTGTTGATATACTGGTATTGGACTTCCGTGGCTACTTTGATTCCGCATTGTGCAGTGGGGAAGGGCTGATGACTGGCCTTAGTTCACCTTATGATTTCAGGATGGTAGATGAGCTGTGGCATTTGGATATTGTCCAACCAGACTTTGTTGCTTTGTGCAACCGGACCTGATGGCGGGTAAGCCACCTTATGTGTTCTATATTTGGGTCATTTGCAGAGTTATTTGTGTGTTGCTTGTTGTTCTACTCAGAACTGTGCTTTTAGGTTTGTGTTACTTTACTAAGATGTAACAAATATATGACATATAAATATACTGAAATTAATAAAATAAATGATATAATATATTGATTAATGGTAAATAATAATAATAATAATAATAATAATAATAATAATAATAATAATAATAACAATGAAATAATAATAAGTAATATAGTAGTAATGTGCTAATGATATAAAAATAGTCCCTGCCCTTTTCTTTTTCCTTTTTTATAGCTTTCATATTTTTTTCTTATACGTTTTCCTATTACTTTTCAATAATTATTTGGTATTGTGGTTTATGTTCGTGAGTGTGTATAAGTGTGTGCATAACATTTTGGTCTGCTGCTGGAATCCTAATCTTTTATGTTTTTGGTTATGCTAGATTTTAACGTGTTTGTTAACTTGTTTTAAGTAAAATATTGTGTTTTTGAGCGAGACCTGCATCTTATTGTTGTGTACCTTTGTCTAAGAATTCAGGTAAGTTCGTAGGACATCCGATCTTCTTTTGATATGCTTAGAAGGAGATCCATTGTATGTGGTATTTGGGGCAAATGTTGAAAACGTGGTCAAGTGTTTCTGCTTAGGTACAGTTGAGCACAGTTTACATCTCTGTTCGGTTCTTTGCTGATATTTTGTTAAGCTGTTTCTTAGTAGAGTTTTGCCGGTCTTTATCTTAATAATTTTGAGGTCGATGATTCTAGGTCTTTAGGTATCTTGGTGTTTCTGGCGACCTCTTCATGTAACTGGAATAAATGCTTGCTCGTATTATTTTCACAGAGTTGCTGCCATTTATAGTTAATCCTGCTTTTGACCAGGCTATATACCTCACGAACAATACACTTAATAGGGTCTGTTATATTTTATGGGCTGTGCTTTGCTTTTTATTAGCATTATCATTTACGTCCAGGGTCATGTGTAAGAGTACCCGTAGGAATTAAGAGTTTTGTTGTTTGCCTTCAATGTTTCTAATGGATAGCATTATTTCCTCTAGCATACTTGATCTGCTTTATGAAGTGCCAGTTTCCAGGGTTATAAATACGCTTAGAATGTCTGTTTTCATGACATATTGACTTGGTATTGGGTTTTGATCCATTTACGTGCTTCATTTATTGCCCATAATTCTGCTGCATCTATTAAAGATTCGTCCGGACGTCTGGTGCCAAACTCAATATTGATTTCTGGAATCACTATTGCGTCTGCTGTTCTGTTTACTTTTTTCGATTCGGATCCGTTTGTGCAGATTTTAAGGTTTCCTGAATATGTTTCGTAGTTGGATTTGTGAATTTATGTTAGTCTTCCTAGCTGGTTTGGATCCAAATCTTAAAGCAGTTAGGTTTATTTCGGGACTGTTATTTTTCCAAGGTGTGGGATCGTTAAGTTGGCGCTATTCTGCTTCTGTCCCTGGAAGTTCTCGCATAGCATATGTATCTTTGTATCTACTAGGTTGCGGACGGTTTGGAACTAGTTTTTTGCTGAATCGACTCCTGCACATTTGATTGTCGTTTGGTAGGGGTAATTACTGGTGGAATATCATAATAGCCCTAATTAATGATCTGTAGAGCATGAACTTTGTTTACTGGTCCGCTCCACATGTTGCCCCCCCTTCACGATTATATTTGTTATATGTGACATGCAAATGATTGTCTCATCTAGTAATTTTCACAAGAAATGTTTCCTTTACAAATTGGATTGCTGTGTTTCTTATGTAAAATTTGGAGTATGTGATGGGTCATTTATTCGTTGGAGAGAAAAGCATTCCTATTGTTTTGGTACTAGATATTACAAAGCCACAGTTGTCTGCCCATTTACCGATATCGTTTAGGGTCTGTTGTAGCTAATTGATAGTGTTTTGACTGTTGGTGTTGCATGCCATCCAACTAGCTTGCTATTACTACTATTGCCGAGTTTGTTGATCATAATGTTAAATAATGTGGGACTAATCACACTTTCTTGGTGAGTTCCTTTGTCCAGCCTATAGGGCATGGAAACTGAATCACCTACTCTGGTTTTGATTTTTATCACCATTAGGACATTTGAGATACATCGATATATGCACCATGTTACACCGTATTGGTTGAGTTTAGATAATAGGCCTACGGTTCAGAACAGATCAAATGATTTTTGAGGTCTAGAAATATCGCAATTAAGTGCATGTCTCTTTTCCTTTTGGCACTGAAAGCAATCTTAACGTCGGCTTCAAGTAAGATTAGTTGGTCAATAGTGGATCATTTGTGTCGAAAACCACTTGATTTTCGGAGGGTAGATGGGTTTCTTTCCAGGTGTTGCTTTAGTCGATTATTAATCATTGTCTCCATAATATTGTAGATGGGTTTTAAACAAGGAGATTGGTTGGTACGATGCTACATATTTGGGGTCTTTCCATGGTTTGGGTTTAGTTATGACTACTGCTTGTTTCCACGATGTAGGCATGTCTTCACTCTTCTATATTAGGTTGATGATGTTAGGTACTAATGTTTGCATGTTTATTGTATGATGTTTTTATATGTCATAACATAGGTATTGTTCAATGCTAATGTATCCATTGGGTGGTGAATTAAATCATATTTATGGCTAGCGAATAAGTGAAGGAATTCATTTTCCATTGCTTGATTTGTGCTATAAAGTTTTGGGAGTGGTTGTTTACATACATACGTACATGCTTATATATATATATATATATATATATATATATATATATATATATATATATATATATATATATATATTGCAAAAGAGAAATAAAAAATTAAAGGATCGAAAAAAGAGAGAGCTGATTAGGATCTTTTCTAACAAATCTTGAGCAAGACTACAAGAAGGTCTGCATAGCAACAGTAAGCAGACTATCCTATCATGACCCAAGCAATAAATAGAGCAGCCTAAAACTGTATACTCAAAAAAGCGATACATAATATAACGAGGTGGACGGAGGACTGCTGAATATCCATGAAGGAGAAAATGAAAGCCATAAATTGCTTTAAATATACAAGACTAGCTTAGGAGTCGCTGACCTCCAAACAAAAAGAAATTAACACACGGGCTATAAAGAAGGAAACGAAAAAAAACTCATGATGCAAATACTGCTCTGCACTTATCCATCACATCAACTCGAGATATGTCTGGGCAGAATTTAAAGCCATGAAAGGGAATGTATCATCAACACCATATATATATATATATATATATATATATATATATATATATATATATATATATATATATATATATATATATATATATATATATATATGTGTGTGTGTGTGTGTGTGTGTGTGTGTCTGTGTGTGTGTAAGTGTGTGTGTTGCTGTTCCATCTTGACTATCTTAGTGTAAAGTGATACGTGTGCTGTGTTATTGGTTGTTGTTATTGGTGTAGTTATTGTTGCTCTGTTGGCCAATATCACATGGTTAGAGTGCATTTCAGCATTATTCTCACAGCTGGCTGATGCGGTTGTTTTTGCTGCTCATTTGTCTATCACCTGATAGCTCGTAGCTGTTGCTGGTCTTTCATGGACCACCTGATGTGGTTGCGTATTGGTTGAAACGTGTTATTGGTTGTTCTTGGTGTTGTTACATTATTGGTGCTTGATTGCTTGATTGAAGCTGTACGATCTTATACATCGTGATGATATATTGTTGTTTTGTGTGTAATTGGTTGATCTTGATATTGTGGTTGTCGTAGCTCCGTTTAGCACATGGTTAGGGTCCATTTCTCAGCATTGTCCTTTTCGTTAGATGTTGCTTTTGTTAAAGATGTTTCTGCTCTGTTCAGTCCCGTGCTTATTGTTTGTTGTGGATGAGTTATCCATGTTAGGGCCCTGCCTTGTCCCTTTAGTTTGTTCCTCGGTTTGCTCTGATTTCAGGTGCATAATAATTGGTTGTTTTCTTTGTATTTGCTTGTTAATTTGGCCTTCATGGCATCCTTCATGTTTGTTTTTTGCGGCTTGCTTATTTTTATAAGGGATGCTTTTGTGATTCTGGCTGAGTGTGGTTGGACATCTAACTTGTTTTGTTTTATTTCTTATGATGGAGTGGAGCTTATGTATGTTCCATTACAAAGCCTCTGGTGGTTTCTTCCTGTGTTATACTACAAGCTCATTTTCTTAGTTTGTTCTAATTTTCTGTGGTTGGTTTCTTTCACCTTTGTCTCGATTCTGTTTTGTTTGGTAATTTTATGCTAAGATTTGTTCATGATAGTGACTTGTTCCAGTTGACATACGACAAGGATGCATACTTGACTTGAATGAAGAATGATGATTTATATTCTTTGAAAACCGCTCCGGTGGCCTAGTGGATAGAGCGTCAACCTCGGATGCGGGATGTTGTGGGTTCGATCCCCGGTTGAGTCATTCTTACAAAAATTGTGCAAACAGCTGACCCGCTTCACGCTCAGCATTAAGAGGTTACTGTTAGAACTGATGGGCCAGGAGTCAGGATAATGTTTACTGGGTGGGACATCATGCTACATATCTGCTGCATGATGCCTCAGTGCTAGACATCTCTATAAACTGCAACACTTTAGACATCGTAGCGATATGACTGATAAATTGTTAAAGCTACGTTAAAAATCATATAAGGTCTTTTAATCATAATCATATCACATACATTCTTGAAGCACGCACGTGAAATAAAGCATATATTACAAAAATGTTACATATTTTCTTCTATCAATGGAGCAGGTTAGAAAAAAAAACACCATTATCTACTATCAACACAGAAGGGAAGAGATCACCTATTATATACTATCCACATGGTGTAGGGACTAAGTTTTTTTTTCTGTCTGTGAAAAAATAACACACACACAAATACACACAAAGGTACGTTTGTACACAAACAAACCTACTCATAAACACAAACGTACCATGGTAGACTAATAATGACAAACACACAAAAGTACGCACGCTCAAAAATTATACACAAACACACAAACGAATAAACCCAAATACACATACACAAAAGTATGAACACACACACACGCACGCACGCACGCACACGCCTCAGTAAAGGAGTAACTGTTAATAATCACACTACTCCACACTCACACAAATTGGCAACTTGAGTAGCATCTCTTTTTCGGAGATCTGAGAAGGGCTTTTTGTGTTGATACTCCAGATGATGGCATCTTCTAGGTCTGGCAGAACAGATATAAGGACAATTCCAGTCCTGCTCCCAAGTCATAGTTATAATTGGGAGCGCAAAGGTATCTTAAGTGGCTTCAGAACTCTAAACTTCAGTTTCTGGGATTCTAAAGACTTGTTACCCTTGTCTTTTTCTTCTATGTGACACTCGGAGATGTGTCCTTGTGGCTCTCGCTGTCTTTCCAACTCCTCCTCCCAGATTTCTGTCTTGAGGACTGGGGCTCCCGGTTCTGGTACAGATAGTAATAGTTCTGGTTGTTGTTGTTGACATTGTTGGGTGGTGCTATTAGTGGCTGTAGCACTCAGGATTGACAACATGCAGATTTGTAAGTATCAGGTGAGATAAGATCATTCTCTTCCTTTTCTTCTTTTCTTTCTTCTTTTCCTCTTCTTCCTCAAGTCTTGCGCTTACTGATATGGCCATCATAGCCAGCTCATCCAGAATGTGCCTGGTCTTCTGTAGATGTATCTGAATACCAATCAATTTAGCTACTCTGCTCATGGTGACGAGTGAACACTAAGGTAGCCTGACTGACAAAGTCATTCTTTATGTCTGAAGCACCGACGTAAATTATATTATCTGACATTAAACAAATAAAAGAAGTGCTTATAGACACACTTCTGTATTTAACATACAGACAAACACAAAATTATCAGATTAGCAATTTGACAATTATGTCTTTTCTAGAGTGTTGGGTAGTCCTGAAAAGGGTTGTTTTGTTCGTGAGTTATAACAATTTTATAATGTCGAAGATTTCGTCCCCGTCTTGTGCTAGGCGTTTTCCGCAGTATAAGGTCTGTTTCTGTGAAAGGAGAAGGAAAACTTTTGTATCCACACGTCAGATGACAAATCCTCTATCTGGCGCATGCGACTATTGGCAAATGTTAACAGTGTATGTACTCACAATGTTCATTTTCAAAAGAAACAATCAACATATTTTCAAAACCGAACATTTTTAATCAAACAACATACAATCAAATCTGTTCTCAAAGAAACAACAAACAAATTATTTTGACAAGGCTGACAACGTTGTATAGTGAAGTGAGAAATCATTTGGTCATTGATGTACGCTACTTTTTATAGCTAATGACATAATCCATTATGGTCATAAAATTGTCGTTCTATGTTTTCATCGGTTCTTGGTAAGTCTCGATCAAAAGTCACTAAATGTTCTAAGGGTTATATAAGACTATGTTGATGAAGTAAATACACATAATATTGTCCACACTCCATAGAATATGTCAGCCTTGTCAAAATAATTGAGACATTGGTTCATTTATACAGGGAATCGAAACTATTTCTCAAAATCCGAGTTGCTATTAACGGTTGGCATTTCGTTTTTAATCCTAATCATCTTGGGGTCTCCGCCCTAATGTCATAAAATTCAGGGCAAACTGTAGTGGCCAACACTGAGTCCTTTGAAAATTTCATCAGCATTAGACGACCCACTTTATGGTACTCGAGGGTGAGGAATTTATATTGTTCTCCAAGACTTTGCCAAACATCAAATTGAAAATGTTTGCATTCGTTTTTACCAAGTGTGAGTCCTGAGTTTTCAGCAAGTCATTTGAAGTTGCGTTCATCCAAGTCTTGTTGCACGTGCTAGTCATGTATTTTGACCGTAAAAGTGCTTTGGTCTAAATGAAAAATGTGATTCGCTTTTGGGTTCGGCTGTTGCAATAATTTCCCTAGTGTTGAGCAAAGTGAAGTCATTGAAGCTGGAAAGTGTAAGACTATAAATATAGACCTGGTGTTCACACAGGTTTTAAATATATATATATATATATATATATATATATATATATATATATATATATATATATATATATATATATATATATATATATATATATATATATATATATATAAATATATATATATGTATATATATATATATATATAGAAAAATCCTATGAACTTTATATATATATATATATATATATATAGAAAAATCCTATGAACTTTATATATATATATATATATATATATATATATATATATATATATATATATATATATATATATATATATATAAAGTTCATAGGATTTTTCTACAAGATGAGATATAAACAAATGGTGTGGTTTTCCTTAGAAATTTATCATAAGTTGTAGCTAAAAATAAATAAGTTTTTCCCAAAGGAATTTCAGATATCATAGATGTGACGTCATGCTCATGCGCTATAAAATTTAGCGCATGGAAAATCTAAATGAAAAATGTGATCCGAATTCGTGTTCTGCTTGTTACAAGTGTACAGTACCGTAAAGTCATGACACCTGTTCCGTTTCTATTGTTTCATGTATATAGTAGCCCAGTGTGTGCCATTTGTCCGTATAAATAAAGACACGAACGCGAATGCATAAAACTTTGTATAGAAATGAAACAGGTAGCCTGACGTCACAGTATTTGCTACTTTATTACAAGTATCCAGTATGGCGACATCACCCCACCTGCTCCATTCCTCATGTCCCTATTCAAAATTCTCGTTGTCCGTAAACAGGGTGATATTTTGTTCGTATAAATCATGTCCGTAAAACGGTGTCTGTACTACATTTTCCCATGGTCCTTATATCGTCTCAGGTTGTGCAAGTCGCTATACAAAATTAATAATCTCCGTATATCGTCCCAAGGTGATATTCTGTCAGTATAAATCTTGTCGCCATTGTACAAAGTCGGGTCCCGTAATTCCAGCTTATACCCTATTACTACTGACATCATAGAGTTGTCCATAGGCTCCACATAAAACGGAACTTTAATAAATTTATTTTTCAATGGCCGTACGAGAGGCTATATTACTGGGGTAGATTTGACCTAAATTTTGACAAACTTTCCCATGACTTAGCATAAAAGCTGAAAACTATATCGATAACAATAAATTAGACTTGCCTTTATTGATAAATGATCATCAATAAATAAGTTGTACCCCCCCCAAAAAAAATTAAACAGTTGATTCTGCCACGCTGTTTATATATTTTTTCAGACTTTTCATATTAAGAAGAGCACCAAACAACAAAGAATATGAGAGCAGCAGCATATTCATGAACATCAAATTCTTCATTATTATTCAGCTTAAAATAAATATACATTCAACAACAGTTGAAAATATAGTCAACAATTTCTATATTTGGACTACAGACACGAATGCACTGTCGACAACGCTAATAATATTTAACATGACTGCGGAAAGTGTGATCGTTTCTAAGTAAATTTACATACCACAATCCGGTATCAAATTTGATTGTAGTGAAAATCTCTCTCTCTCTCTCTCTCTCTCTCTCTCTCTCTCTCTCTCTCTCTCTCTCTCTCTCTCTCTCTCTCTCTCTCTGTATATGTACACACACACACACACACACACACACATATATATATATATATATATATATATATATATATATATATATATATATATATATATATATATATATATACATATTGTAAGCAAATAAAACATTCAGTTTATACTCTTGTGGTCGTGTTCTTTGGCGTAGAATTGGGCATTAGTGAAAACATGAAAAAAAACACTTAGAAGAAGAAGAAGAAAGAGAAAAGAAGAGGATAAATAAATAAAGGAAATGAGGAGTGAAAAAAATAACAAGAAATGCTGTATATTCTCACAAGGAAAACACGTGTAAAATTAGTGCTAAAACAAAATTGTATAAATAAAACCCTTTTTGTTTCCAATCTCTGAATAACAGCATTCTCTTTCTTTTGACGACTTGGTTGTTACATGAGACAATTTAAAAAAGAATTTATACTCAATCGGTACAAACGCACAGGTAAAGACGAGACGCTTTGAAAAAAAATATATATTTCAGATAATATTAAAACAGCGTCTGGTTTGGCTTGATATTTGATTAATGTTTTTTCCTTAAAACTATTTAATGGATTAGAAACGGGTATCTATAGCCTGCTTATAGCAGGGCGGCTCCTTTGTTCGAATCATGCCAATCAATGCTCTGGGATACGCTCTCTAAGGTATGACTGACAAATGATTTCTCCGTTATATAGAGTTCATTTCCTTTGCATAACACTGTTGTTGTTGCCAGTACGTGTTCCTAGGAAGGATTTACCACAAGGATGAAATTTTCAGCCCTAATAGTGTTTATTGCCGTAACGTTGCTTACGCTTGCTGATGTTGGTAGGTATATTGGTACCTAATTAGTAAGACAATATTAAATATGCTTGAATACACCTACTCATTGTCAACTTAAATCTTCTTTGTGTAGAAAGTAAGCTGGAAAAGGTTTACCTTTAAATCGCGTTGCAAATATTTATTAATAATAGATGCGGAGATGGTTGTTACTATTGTGGTTCTCAGTCATATTAACGTTGTCAAATTTATCTCAGCTTGATAACATAATGTTTTCGTTCCTAATATAATTTTACTGAAAAAGACTGACGCTTTGGAAAAAAATCTATGTATAGTCCATGTGACTTTAATTTGTTTTAAAATTTCTCTGTATTTAAGTTATTGCACATATTTTTCTATCATTAATATATTAATGAAAAATGCACATTGAAACTTACGTTCAGTTCTCATTTTACTTTAAGTTAGAGTCTCCACAGAAATTAAATATTGAAAAGTCCATTTGGTCTACTCTGGTCTTGTCTGGAAAGACTATTTTTACGAAAATTAAATATCTGAAATATTAGATTTTAGTCGACGATTTGAGTCTTCACTGGTTGTAATATTTACGGTAACGCCAGAAAAAGAGAGAATAGGACACCGATTTTAGGGTATTTTTCAATAATTTATTGCAAGTGCAGATCGAGGATTTAAATATCGCTTGACAAAATATGATACAATCGCTATCTACACTGACAAAGAATTTGGTTTGGATCATATGAATTGGAGAAAGTCCCGGCATTTGGCAGTTCTCACTTTGAAGATTAAACACGAAATACGCGCTGGAAGTGAAAGCTGGTGAACACCTTTGAGCAACGGTTATTATGAATAGTGGAATTAAAATTAAAATAGCCGAATCACTTCTGTTAACAGATAAAATAAAGTCATGTAGCATCAGAAAATGAGTACTGAAACTTCGCAAAGTTTCAATTAACTCTGAATAATCTTAAACCGATGTCCTTAAATGAGATCAATTATCGGTGCTTTGTTTCTTTACAACCAGAGTTATATATACATTTAGCACGTCTTTAATTAGTCAGTCATGAAATCTTTGTATCTATCTATAAATTGATCTTTAAAAAAATTTCTGGTTTCGTTTAATGCTAATTTCTGATAATAAAAACTGATGCATGCGGGCAAAATTTATCAAACTTTGGGTAAATTGTGCTAGATGCGGTTGATATTATTTTATTTCTTATGTCGTAAATTTAAAAACAAATTAAGAAAAGCGCTGAAAATTCTAAATGAAACCGGTTTTGTAAGTGGTCTGACTCCCAAACTTTGCTCATTTTGAGACAGTTATTTCTAAACTTGCTATCCGGTTATCACGAAAACAAAAACAACCGCGAAGATTTACTAATTCGATAAGGCTACTAATTCCTAATAACGATTTAATAAGTTGCTATAACGAACTATTAATCCGTCGTTGAATTTGAATAATCACGCTAAAACTATATGTTTATTCTCTACAATTATTTGCTGATCCTGAACAAATATCTTTAATATTTCAGAGTAACTAATAATTCTTTATGATGACCCACTTATCCGGTGGAAGAACTCGAAGATGCATTATAGTAAATAACTTATCCTCTTTAGGACGATAAAATTATACCTGATAACGATTTAAAAATCCGCAATATCGACTGAGTAATTTGTTGTTGTGATTTGATAACGATTTAAAAATCCGCAATATCGACTGAGTACTTTGTTGTTATGATTTGATAACGATTTAAAAATCCGCAATATCGACTGAGTAATTTGTTGTTTTGATTTGATCATCTGTTATAACGATACAGTATCTTGTAAGAACGATTTAGGAATCCGTCAGAAAGATTTACTATTCTATTATAGCTAGTTATTGATTAACTTTGTAACACATTTATATATTAGGGTCATTACATCGGCTTTCATAGCCCGCAAAAATTATATTTATTTATGTTATATCCTCATTCATCGATTTTGATAAACACTTCAATTTTTATGTTTTAAATAGGAATGTTCATTATTACTTGCAATCGTATCGTTTGACGATTATATCTACATGAAACATTGATCATACTAAAATAATTCATATAAATCCTTGATCTCTGCAATTTAAACTGTATTTAAAAACTAAGAAAATGTTTGGAATTTTGCGCAAGTTGAGTGGTTTCTCTATTCTTCTTTTTCTTCTTCTTCTTCTTTTTCTTCTTCTTCTTCTTCTTCTTCTTCTTCTTCTTCTTCTTCTTCTTCTTCTTCTTCTTCTTCTTCTTATTATTATTATTATTGATAATAACAAACGTGAGTCCAGTTTAGGATTATTCTTGTTTACTTACATTTTTATACTTGTATTACTCTGACTCTAACATACATCTTCATTATTATGTACACGATAATGTAACATTCCAATTAGAAAACAAATATTTTGAGAAATTCTTGTCAATTTCGTTGCCATGAGATGTCATACCGTTATTGGTATTAATAAAAAACTGTTGAAATCGTGTAGAACTATTGTCTTTGGTTAAATTAAGTGAGTGCTCTATGATTAAAAAGGATCTGCTCTAAGGCAAATTTCTGAGACCGTGGAAATCAGAACTGCGATAGTACAGTTACTCTTTCATAAATATGCAAACTAGCACAATTTGTGACACCATTCTCTATAAAGAGAATCTTCCCTCAGATATTTTTACTTTGTTTAGTCAACAACAACATATGTCATTTCCTTTTCTCTTTTTTACGTAAACAGCTTGCAGTTTTCTTCTTTAATAATAATATGACATTATTGATATTCATGAAGGTTTAACGGGATTGCTTGACAGAAGCAATTTTCATCTGTTCGACAAGGTAAAATAAACTTTTTGCTCATGAGTCTTGAGTATTGGTGACATTGCTTTTCAATACAACACAAGGTTTGCGCGCTTTGGACCGTTCTTGGTTATTCGTACACGTGATTGGTATGTTTAATACTCAGTCTGTATCCATAATATCAATATTCCTTCACAATTCTTATCAACCATTCCAAAACCGTTATTCGCTTGCTTGATCGAATAGATAATTTGTTCGGTGTTTATCTCCTCCAGATTGTTACTTTGAGGAAGAAGACCAATCGTCTAGACTGCTATTTGTTATAAGTAAATATATATCGCAAATAGAATATTAACATTTTTATCAAGATTTTATAGACGAATTTGGAGAATTTCTACGTTATAATATCTGAGAAGTTAATACTGACATAAAACGATACGCGAGTAAATAGATTTTGATTCTTCTAGCGAAAACACGGCCAAAGTCTGTTAATTAAGATTGTGGTTTATATG
This sequence comes from Potamilus streckersoni, assembly GCA_016746295.1. Taxonomy (NCBI): domain Eukaryota; kingdom Metazoa; phylum Mollusca; class Bivalvia; order Unionida; family Unionidae; genus Potamilus; species Potamilus streckersoni. The sequence goes on along the minus strand of JAEAOA010001148.1, from coordinate 1,787,359 downwards.
CTCCACATTTCTCATCATGTTCTTCCATTGCTCGTTTAATGTCTGCAGTTAGTGTCATCAAATCCTTGTTGCAAAATTTGACTTCTTGATTGGCAAAAAACGATTTAGCTGAAGTTGTTTTGAAGTCATGTTTATATTTTCCCTCTGCAATATTATCCAACTACAATTGCACTGGCCGTCTTCCTCAAACTAAGGTCTAAAAATATTTTGTTTCGTATTGCTTTAGTTTCAATAAGTAATAACGAATGTATACTCTGCTGGTATCGATGATACAAGTATATTGGCAATGTCTCGATTTCTCCAGTATTAAGAATTGACTCAATTCTGGGATAATTCATGAATTTCATATAATGTTATGATCTTCGCAAATTATTTTGATATAACAACTTGGTTTCAAAGATGCAAAATGTCCAATGAAAATATGTGTTGATATTCTTTTAAGGGAAGTCTCGTATGGAAGAGAAAATAAAATTTCAATGTGAGTAGAACTTTAGTGAAAATCGAAGTTAATTTCCAATTTAGTGGAAGTTACTTCGGTCCTATTTAATGTATGCACTATTCAAGTTTCTGCTTTACGCGGTAAAGATCAACCTTTTATTCACCTTTCAGAAATTGCCTCTGGCCTAACAAATTTAATAATAGTTATTTTCTCTTCAAGTTTCATTATTGCAAATTGCCATTCTTGTTCATATATCTGGCAAGTTGCCGAAGTGACAATGTCTTCAGTGTGTCTCACTGGAGACCACAATGGTGTGTCGAAATCATACATTCGGAATATTCAGGATCGGCTACCATAGTGTGTCCATGATCAGAGAATATTGATAACGTACATGTTTTTCTGTGTTGCAGAACACAAAAACAAATTATATCCTTCTTGTGATCTCAGGTCAGCGTGTAGGATTCTAGTTAGGCAAGTCCCAAAGTGATTATTAGATAACCTGCGACGACTATGTGCAGAAAGCATATGTATTATACTATCTTAAAGGAAGATAATTACTGTACACCATTTGGTCTGTTGGCATTGGTTTTAAATCATAGACAAAGTTTTCAAAACCTATCTTCAAAGCTAATTGTGTTAATTCATTTCTCCGTTAAATAATACATTGATCTTTGACTTAAAAGCATTGAAATCCTATACGTAACGTTTTAAAATAGCATGCACGAAGTCACAATTTATTCATAAACTATATTTATATACCAATCGTAGACAAATAAATATCACATTTTATTGGGGTGATTAGGTCCTTTCTTGTAATCGCATAGCTCAAGCGACAGTAGCAAACATTTTCAAAGGATCTGAGCTGATACTATTTCAGTACTTTCTTTTTATTGCACTATATCAAGGAAAATTCCGAGTAAATCAGCCTTTGCTTTGATATTGAGTGTTTTGATTTTTATTTGACTAATTAAAAGAACTGAATTTAACGTATATAAAAAAGCATTCACATTTTTGATAACATTTAGTAGGAAAACCTTAAACAGAAAGATAATAAATCTGGAAAAAGTAAAATTCAAATGAAAGAAAGTTAAAGTGAATCTTAATTTAATTTAGCTTAAACATAACTTCCAGCTGATTTCTCTAACATTAGTAATTTTGCCTTAACAAAGTATTCCTGAAATTTATTTATTTGTTTATTTAATTTTAAAATTGTTCATTTTATCAGTATCAGCCATTCTCATTCGTTATTTACCAGGTCATGAATATCTGTCTTATTTGCGTTCCATCCAGAATACATCACTTTGCTAAGAGCTCATTTTCTTTTTTTGCGCATGTTCTAATAACTTTGATCATAGTGTGGAAAGAAAATCTTGACGGATTGAATAAACTTATTTGTGGAACAGAAAAGAAAGCGTTATTATCAAATATTCCAAACTTTTATTTACAATTAAATCTCAAAAATGTATATTACGTTTATCATTATATGCTACACTATTAGGTCTAAAACACGCGTTGAAATGGTGAATTTCTTTTTTTAAATTTAGTTTCTTTTTCATGAATTTTTGTGTTACGTGTATACCTCGTGCCACTATTGCCTCTGTTTTTTAAACTAATGGCAGCTTTGTCATGTGCAAACCCTATCCATTACGAGCGTAAACTGGAATGTCATGTTTCTTATTCTTTCTTTCTTTCTTTCTTTTCGTTTCTTTCTTTCTTTCTTTCTTTCTTTCTTTCTTTCTTTCTTTCTTTCTTTCTTCTTTCAGTCTCTCTGTCTCTTTTTCTTCCTTTCTTTCGTTACGTCTGTCTGTCTTTATTATTTTATTATTCTTTTTGTTAAGTCTGATAAACGCGTTGAACTGGCTAATTTCTCTTGTTTTAGATTTAGTTTTTTCCATAGTTTGTTTTTGTTACTTGTTTAGGTATATACCTAGTGCCACTGTTTTTCAAACTAATGGCAGCTTTGTTATGTACAAACCCTATCCATTACGAACATACACTGTTCTTTCTTTCTTTCTTTCTGTACGTATGTTTATCTGTATTCTCCTTTTGGTGGCATTTATCCGTTGTATTGATTTATATACGATTTTCGCTGCAGGCTGCTGAAGTGAAAGATTGTCACATATCAACGTTCACACTACTTTTTCTTCTTTCTCATTATGTGCATTCCATTTTTCTTCATTGTATTATTCATACTCTGTAATTCCTCGTTCATGTACGTTTGACTGTGGCAGGTTGCATGTTATATGTGACACTTTATGAATGTGTTATTTTGAAGGTTAAAGCACTAACCAACGCCCATCTTATCATTAAGGTTTAATTAGTCTATACGATATGGGTTGCTTTCTTATTTCACATAGGCTAAGCAATGCACTAGAATGATGCATTATTTATTAATATCCTTATTATAATAGGTCGTGACGCTGTTACAATAATGGGTAGTTGGCTTATCCTTGCAACATTCATATGTTGACATTTTGAATTAATAAAGGTTTTGCTTCATGTCAGTAATATCATTAGATACAACACAAATGATATATGGTGTAATACTAAAGCAAATATAGTGTTCAGTTTTGTTTATTTGTACATTATTGATGTTTCTAGTTTTTAATAATTTAACTTGATTGGGGTCCAATATCTGTGTAATATTTGGATTCACTGATTCCTACAGTTTCAACACTTCACTTATGTCATATATACTATATTTAATTATTAGATATGTTTCCCATAAAATGCATTTCTTCGCTACATATTTTAATGATTTGTCATTATAGCAGATACAGAGACTAATTGAGATAATTGCATTATTAACGTAATAGTAAGTAAAACCAATTAGGTATAATTGAGCAAATCATGAGTAGATGTACTGGTTTATATTTAGTAAAATTTGATTTCCTGTCCATGTACCGATTTGTTTGTTGATACGTAACCTTAAAGAAATATAGATGAAAATATGTGTAAAATTCATGAAATATTTATTACTTGTAATCTACCGTGCTTCATCTACGTCTTAATATCTCTGAAAATCACTGAATATCCTAAGAAAAAGGAACATTAGTGACTGTGATAATATTATAATTGTGAGTAATTCAATCGAGGACTTCCTGAAAGCTGAATTAAAATGTCTCTGATGTGATGATACTAAATGAGATGCAAATATAAGAAAAGTACTGACGTAAGCAACATATATCTCTGCAACTCTGTTATATCCCATTATTGTATCTCCATTGCACTACAATATAATATAATATAATTAAAAAGATGTAAAACTAACAGACACATTACATAAAAGTAGATATTCATAACAAGAGTAATATCTATGTTCTGTTTTCCGTCTTTCCCATTCCTTGATGACAGTAAGTTGTTACAATTTACATTATCCTTTATACTAAAGCTATGACCTTCGGATCATATTTAATTTGACAAGATTAGTTGCTAATTCTTCCTAAATATATTTGGCAAATGCTTTTATAGTTTTGTTTAAGCTTGTGGCTATCATGGCGTTCCTCTTATTCAAGTCATGATTACTGAAATGTTTTATAATTATTTTGTGTGACGTTTGTTTCACGCTGCTATGCTCAGTTTGATACTTGCATGATCGGGTTTGTAGACATACGACATTGTAATTCTTTGTTTGATGAGAGAGAGAGAGAGAGAGAGAGAGAGAGAGAGAGAGAGAGAGAGAGAGAGAGAGAGAGAGAGAGAGAGAGAGAGATGATCAAATTAGAGTTTAAGAAATGTATTTTTGTACCATCAGGTCACGTAATGTATTTCTGTTTCTTTATATGCTAACGTTGGTTCTTACGGTAAACTAAACATTATCCTGTTATATGTGTAAAATGTTAATATACCAAGCACACTTTTTTAAAATGTTGTGGAATGCAACATTACCTATTATTTTCATCAGCATTTTATTTATCTTCTCAGATTCTTTGTTGTACTCAAGCAATTTACCCCCCCCCATTAACCTCCACTCTCTTTTTCACTTTCTTCTATTCCTTTAAATACTGATCAGTCACCGACTATGTATGGCCCCATTACTTAAATTATCTTTATCATTGTTATAGCGTTTGTGTGACGTTTGTTTGACTTTATTATGTTCAGTTTGACACTTGCATTATCTGTTTTGCATACATGAGACATTGAAATTGAGAGAAGTATACAAATTCCTATTAGGCGTGCATCAACAGATCGATTGATACAACAATAATATATCTACCTCATTCATGATGACTAGAATGGAAATGTACCAGACATAAATCTGCGAATAAAATTATTTATCTCCATTACCCGTCAATAGAGTCACCATCAGCATTTACAATACGTTTTCTCTTTATTACGCATTTGGTTCAAGTTTTTTCCCGAACTCTATTTTAGCAGTCTTTATTTCCAATCAGCTGTCATGTGATTGGCCTATAGAAACAATTACTGATCTGTGGCCTCATTAGCAGTGATCTTTACGTTGATGATACAGCTGATGTGAATTGTCTAGTAAACGTTAATGAGATATTTAATGAAAAGTGCAAATGCAAGATTGTCACAGTGTCAAACAGTATTAAATAAGTATTTATAACAGATACATCTTGACGCCTATTAAAAAATAAAATATAAAATGTTGATATTTATTGAGAGGGTGGGCTAGGAAAAATACTTTTTAACTTCAGCGTTAATAGCTTCATGAAGTAAAGAGACCAGAGACATATCAGGTGAATGTGAAGACAAAAAGTTATACACAAGTCTCATAGTTACTAGTAATGATTCCTTGGCTGGACATCAACAGGTTTGTTGACATCGTGCAGAGATTTGGTCTTTGAATTATTCTATGCGAAACGATCTTTCTGAGACTTTTATACTTAGGAAAAATCTTGGATTTACTTCTTCATTTGTACATCAGATTAATACTTTGTTTAAATGTCCTCTTGAAAAATACGAACTATGGTACTTCAATCTCCACTCGATTGGAACTGTAGGGAAAAATGTTTCAGAAGTGGACAGAACAAAACACCGATTTTCATTTATTTTATTTTTAAAGCAATTTATAAAAGTTCACAAGCTGGATTTAAAGGAGTGTATAATTTATGTGTCTAGACAAAATAAATCAAGATAGCCATCTACACTGAAAAAGAAATTTGATGTGGGAAATATGACGTGCAAAAGTCCCCGTATTTGGTTGTTCTCGCTAGAAATATGAAACCTGAAGTGGCTGAAATTTAGTGAACACAGCTGAGCATAAACAACGGTTATAATGAATAGCTGATTAAAGAGTGAAACTTTGAACCGAAGCACTTTTGCAAACAGATGAAATAAAATTATATTGCATAAAACAAATATTATTAAAAGTTCACAAATTTTCTATTGGCTCTGATTCATCGTAAGCTGATGCCTTCAAATGGTATCAAATACCTTCACACAGTTTATTCACAAGAAAGATAAATAATCGCATAATTTTGGAATCCTTATGGGATGTAGTTTCGAGGATAAAGGCACATCGAGTAGCAATGTATTGTTATGCTATTACTCGCTACTAGAAGGAGACTTATACACATCACATAAAATAGTCGAATTTATTGTAAAAATACGGTATAATTCACTACGTATGTTTAATTGTTTTATGTCGATAATATTCTAGGTTCAGCTGCGTCATTCTGCGAATGTTACAAAAGTAATGTAACAATTGTTGACACAAACTTTAGACATTAATTCTGTTTTTAACCCAAATCGTTAATTAACGTGGAATTAAGAACACTCTGGTTTCGCATTTAGTACGTCTTTAATTAGACATTAAATCTAGGCATCTGTCTATAAATCTATATAACATTTAAGGTTTCATTTTATGATAATTTGTAGTAATTTAAGCTGATTCAGGTTGACTGTACTTTATTTACTAAGTCGTTAACTGGAAATACCAATTTTGAGCAATGCTGAACATTCTGAATTAATCCGGTTTGTAAAGTGCTCCTACTCCCAGGCTTTGCTCGTTTTCAGAGATTCATTTTATTAAACCAGCTATCCCGTTATCATGAAAACAAGAATAACTACCAAGATTTACTAATTCATTAAGATTATGGATCACTGTCTACATGGGGCATTAAACAGACAAAACAAGGTTTATTTCAATTAATGAGATCTGGATTTTAAACTCCGTTCATTGTGTGAGAGAATGTTTAGGATTTTCTCCAATATTATTATTATTATTATTATTATTATTATTATTATTATTATTATTATTATTATTATTATTATTTGTAATTAAAAAAAAGGTGAATCCCAATTAGAATTATACATGTTTATTTATATTCGCTTTACTCTTATTATAACATACATCTTGATTATTATATATACACAATAATGGAACATTCAAATCGAAAACAATATTTTGAGAACTTTTTGGTCGACTCGGTGCCGTGAGATCTCATACCTTTGTTAGTGCAAATATAAATGGCCTCTGTTGAACTCGTCTAGAACTATTGTCTTTCGTTACATTACGTGAGTATTCTATGGGATTTATGGGCTGAAATGGCCTCTGTTGAACTTGTCTAGAACTATTGTCTTTCTTTACATTACGTGAGTATGCTATGTGATTTACGTGCTTAAACTTGTTTCATAAGGATCTGCTCAAAATAAAACTTCTGAAAAAATGAAAACTGGAAAGGAGAGGGTAAAAATACACTATATAAATCTGCAAGATACACAATTTGTTACTCCATTGTCCATAAAGAGAAATTTCCATCTGATGTTCATTTTTTAGTCAAAAGCTGCATATGTCACATACTTTTCTCTTTATTTACACCAATAGTTTGAAATTTATTTCCTTAATAAAATATGAAATTTTTGTTTTCATAAAGATATTAATGTGATTGCTTGACAGAAGCATGTTTCATTTGTTTTTCTATGCAACATAAATGTTTGCTCATGCGACTTGGGTATTAAAATATCACTGGTAGCAATGTTCTTCCACTGACCAAAAGGATTGCGTGAATTGGGGTCTCCTTTTGCTAGTCTTTACAAGAAATTGGTATCTTTAATAACTATTCTGTATCTATACTTTTAATATTACTTCACCAATCGCAACAACTAATAACAAACCGTATGACGAGATGCGAGTAAATAGATTTGTTTTTCTTGTAACGAAACCTAGGCCCAAGTCAGGAAGCTAAATTCAGTTTTCTATGGTCCACATTTCTCTTCATGTTCTTTCATTGTTCTCTCGCTGTGCGTAGTTAGTGTCATCAAATCCTTTTTACAAAATAAAACTTCTCGGTTGGTGAAAAACGATTTTGCTGAAGTTTATTTGAAGTCATGCTCATCTGTTCCCTCTGCAATGATATCCAACTCCATTTTCACTGAACAGAACATCTTAAATTGTCTTCTTGAACTAAAATGTTAATTTACTTTTTTCTTATTGCTCTATTTTCAATAATTAATAATGAATGCATATTCTGTTGGTTTCGATGACTCAAATATATTTACAATGCCTTGATTTCTAAAGAAATGAGAATTGACCTTATACTAAGATTTCACGAAATGTTCGGATCTTTTTAGTTTGGTTTGATATAATAAAAAGGTTTCCAAAATTCAATATGTTCAATGAAAATATATTTTGCTGTTCTCTTTACGGAAGTTTTGTATGGAATATAATGTAAAATTTGAATGTAAGAAGACATTAATGAAAATACATACACACACACACACATATATATATATATATATATATATATATATATATATATATATATATATATATATATATATATATATATATATATATATATATATATTGATAGATAGTTGACACAGTGACCCTGTCATCAGAGCGCCTAACTTGCGTCCACAATGGCGGATCAAAATCATATCCTTGGAACATTCAGGTTCAGCTACGGTAGTGTGTGAATGGTCAAAGCACATCACTTTTAGTACCTCAGTACAAAATAACGTATTTGTTTTCCTGTGTCTCAGACCACATAATCAAACTATTTTATTCTTATGATGCCGGGCCAGCGTCGTTATGTAACTTCCAACGAGCATCTACGGCGATATCTTGATAGGAGACATATTACAGTCTTAAAGGAAGACTTATTACCGTATTTCCTTTGGTCTGCTGGCAGTGTTTGAATTCCGACACGTAGTTTTTATAATCTATCTTTATGGTAATTATTTCCGTGTATTTCACCGTTAAGATGTTATCTGTCCGAGGATAATATCATTTACAAATACTAACATTTCTGATTTACTGTAATCTTACTATCGACCGAAGGAATTGAGCTGAAAAGAAAGTTTTATTTAAGTGAATGGTTTTGTTGAATGGGCGTAGTGGAGGTTTATTTATATATGACATAGTCAAAAATCTACATACAATTTGTCCGAAATATGATACATTGAAGTCTGCCTTAAAAACATTGAAATACTTAACATAAAAGTTTAAAATAGTATGCATGAAATAGGTCTTTATTTATTAATGATATTAGAAATCTAATTATAGATAAAGAAATGCAGCATTAGATTGGAGTGATTAAGTCCTTTCTTGTAATCCCATAGCTTAAGCACAGTCGCAAATTTGGATTGTATTACAATGCTTTTTTACTTAAAGAGAGAGACCTAGTTGCATTTTATTGGTAACACAATTTGAGAAACAAATATATTTTAGCAAATCGCAATGAAGCTCAAATTGCAAATTTTAAATGTCATTACACAGGACAATTTTTATAGTTGTTTACTAAAATATTTTAAACGACTACATTTTATCATCTGTTCGACCAGAATGATATCAATAACATTTTAGTACCCGCTGTATTAAAAACCCTGAAATGGACATGAAAGAACGCAAAGGAAAGATGAGAACTAATGTAGACAACGACGAAAGTGTAGCTATTGAATATTGGAACAATACAAATGTAGCCGCATACTTACATTACTTTATAATCTTAACTTCAACAACAACAAAAAGAATTTGGCGATGAGAAGAAAGATAACGATAATGATATTACATTGTTGGGTAGTGGCTTTAACCTTTAATGAAGAACTTGGTAGACATACAGTCAGCCGTACGTAATAATTTTTCAAAACGCAGAAGAAGGATTACGTTGACGATATCCATAAAAAGAATATGATTATGGTTCATGCGAGTGAAAAAAACTGTTGGATCTATGATAGAAACCTATTATTTCTCTGGTTCTGATTTAGGCAAGAACTTTTAAGAAGGAAAGTCTTTCTAAGATGAAGAATCAGTTGCAACTGAAAAAGATTTAACAAGTGGTTTATTATATTGAGATAAACAAACATCGTGATAAAAATGTTCCGTTACAAGGAAGCATCAAAATAATTAACAAATGTATGAATCATTTACTAAATTAAACATATACATGGAACTAAGGATGACTTCAATGATTTGTTTAAATACAAGATTCAATGATTATACTACCTTCATGCTCAGTCATATTTTGATGGGTTACACCGTATTGATTTATGCACTGCGATGCTCTTTTAATAAACAAATTAATATTGCATACATTTGGTAAAAGCTGCATACCTATAATCTTCATATGATTTCAAAATGTTACACGAATGCAAATATTTCAAGCAAATCATGAAGTAATTATTAATAAAGAAATTATACTGAGAAAATTGAAAACAACCCAAACTCTAAAAAATTGATGCAATAAAATTAAAGTTTAATACAATATTTAGAAGAAAAGAATAATTCATAGTTCCGTTTGGTTAGACGAAGATGCTAATTCCCAATTTAGATACTTTTCATTTTAATACTTCATTCATTTATTGTTTAATTTCTCCAGTAGCCTGGCTTGTGCTAAGGAAGCCAATGATGACTTTCCGACAATCTATCTCCATTTTGTCCTGTTCGCCTCTGCTTTTTGGGACTTTGCATAGTCCATGTTTTCCCCTCTTAGATGCCATCTTCCGATCTCTTCTACTGTCTACCTTATCTACCTTATTTTCTTTTTTCTCTCATTGTGCTCTGCAGGATAGTTTGAAAGGCCCAATGTGCGTGAGACGTTACCATGCCATCAAAGTATACGTTTAATTACGATGGTGAGCAGCTCTTTATGTGGTCCAATTCAACGTTGGATTCTGATGCACACCTCCTCATTAAAGATGTTGCCTAAGAATTAAACTTTTAGGATCCTTTAATAACATTTCTTCTCTCAAGCACAGATTTGTCTCTCTAGTTTGTCATGATCCAAGTCGTATATGATTTCAGAAATGTCTATATAACGAGGGAGCATTTCTTAGTAATAACCAAATTTTTGTAAACGTTATAGGGAAGTATCCATTGTAAGATAAGAGATGGATAATATTTAACATTTGTTAGTAACGCCTCTCACGAGTCTAGTTTTCCTTACTTAAAATATCCATCCACAAATTGATATCCATATGTAGCTTAATTTCTCAAAAATAACTGAAGCAATAGTTGCAAAACCCAAATATTTTGCATAACTTATTCACAAACCCTGTTAATATGGAGCTGAGAGGCTATTGAACTCAATTATCACTAGTATTGGCTGCTAACATACTAATATTTAAGTTTTTAATAATGTCATCAACCTTTGTAGTTATGGAACTGATACTTCACTATTTGACAATACATACATATATAATTATTCTTTCTGAGATGACACTTAGCAATCTATCTGCCAAACCAAGCGCTAAAATTAAAGTATATGGGTCACTAATCATTTTTATTACATAAAAGCGTGAAAAAAACCACCATCATCCCTTGTCTGAAAGATAGTTAACCTTTGTTATAAGCACGAAACACCTATCTGTGCAATCTCTCCAGAAAAGAGTTTATACAATTGTGCTGGCAAAACCTTTTATTTTCAAAGAAGGATCAATATTTAATTTAGATAAAGCTGTGATGAAGTGTTCAATAGTTAACTGATTGTATATAAATACCATCGCCTCTTCGCTCCTTTTGATGCAGAAAGCTAATTAAATCATTTCTGAAGAAAGATTATGTTCTTTTCTCTTGTAAGATTTGACATTGATTCATATTATGACTTCATATGTGGAACTGTTTTATTCACTTACCACATTGTTAGTGAAGTAATTATTATAAATTTGGCTTTACTTTTCTCTAGATTAAGAAAACTAATCTGGCATGCATTCCCCTTAATATATCAGTTTGTTTGCTGTGAACATATCTGCAGCGTTACCACCATCCAGTGTCACAGTATCTTACTTTCTCAAATACTTCACAAGCTTTTTTCTCAATACTCCAAATAGATAATATTTGTATTAGATTTCACATGTTACAAATAAGTTTTTCCATACGTTGAGTTTAGATGAAGGGTTGTAAACGACTGTTTCTTTCGTAAAATCTTGTTCTAATTTACTTTTGAGTTTCGTTTTCTGTGATTATGAAGCGAATTTTGCTGTGTCTGAAATTTCCTGATAAATTATTTCATAGGCGAGCATGAATCTGATAAAGAAATATGGAAGCTCCAATATTAAGGATCTCAGTTGATTGTTTTGAAACTTCAAGATGCAGGTACACATCTGCATGATTTTATGTGGTTACAATAGCACATAACACTAGTTACTGTAAGATTAAATTTAAGTAAATGTATAACATAAACTGTAAACCACGTATGGGTTATATAAAACCCATACTGGTACTATCTATACAGGATGGGCATCCAATCATAAACCATTCATATCAAGGTCAGCTCATTCAAAGAATCTACTTTAATTTTACCATAACACTTTAACATCAATAATATTCTTTGTAGTCTGCGATTATGGTTCCAATGAATATTGTTTCCAATGTCTAAAACTAATATTAAGGATGGATTAAGATCAATCAAAAGATCATTTTGTGATTTTGTATTATTTGGTATCTCTGAAAGCCAATATAAAAGCAGTGTTATGATAAACCAATTTAATTGGAAAATATGCAAATAACACCAAGCCTAAAAGGTTTAATTTAATATCTATAACAATCTACCCTTGTTTTACAAATTTACGGAGAAAGAATACGGATGATCAAATAAAGATTACTTTCTCTAAACAATGCTTACTCTGACAATAAATCTCTACCCTAAGTCTACTCCTGGTGTGGTGGTGTTTATGATTTTTAACGTAGCTTTTAACAATTATTTAGTCATATCGCTACGATGTCTGCAGTGTGGCAGTTTATAGTGATGTCTAGCACTGGGGCATCATGCCGCAGACATATAGCACGATGACCCACCCAGTCACATTATCCTAATACCAGGCCGACCAGTCCTAACACTAACCGCTTAATGCTGAGCATCAAGCAAGGCAGCTGTTAGCACCATTTTTGTAAGTCTTTGGTATGATTCAATCGGGTAACAAACCCACGACCTCCCGCACCCGAGGCGTACGCTTTAACTACTAGGCCGCTGGAGCGGTTACTCCTGTTTATAGGTTTATTATCCATGCCAAGCTATCTTCTTTTAAATAAAATATATTTAATTTTATAGAAACTCTTTATGGAAAACTTAAGCATATTTCTTAAACAAATTAGCTTCAGAATAAATAATCTTTTTAATCAATAAGGGTTTAAAAGGTCTGGGCAGAGAGCAGAGAGAGAGAGAGAGAGAGATAGATAGATAGAGAGAGAGAGAGAGAGAGAGAGAGAGAGAGAGAGAGAGAGAGAGAGAGAGAGAGAGAGAGAGAGAGAGAGAGATGGGTTGCCTGTTCTTGTATTTTCATTTAAGCAAAATATTTTTATTGTTTATTTTACATCGAGATAATTTTTGTTTCAGATAATATAATGGGTATAATAGGAAATGTGTGGTGGTTTTAATTCAAAGCAAGAATGCTTTCTCTAGACGTTTGAGTACCAGATTATACAAGAAAATGTCAGAGACAATCTTCTCCTAGCATATGAAGGATAAAATGAATTATGGGCACGTTTGGTCAAAAGCATTTTGCATGAAAATATTAGCCAAGTAAATAATATATCATCATTTTAGATTATTAATTTCGTTTTAGGATAATTTTTGAGAGTATCATTATTGCAAAATTCACTTCTATTTTATCATTCAACAATTCGTTTCCTACACAGTTGTAAATGAGATCCACATTTAAAAATATTTTAAAACAATTACTTGGAAAACGTTTTATTGTCTTAAGTGGCTGCTCTTTTTGCTTGAAAAACATATCCTGTAGTCAAATTCGATACCGTGATACATTTATGAAGAGGGTTGGGTCTATTGACAACCAGAAATATTCGTGGGAGAATGTAAAAAAATGTTTAAATATCCGTTTCAAGAAAACATTCAAATTCCATTACGAGACGAATGATGGGAGAGATATCAAAACCATTTTCTAAATAAATATATAAACCTTTTGATAGGATCTTACCAGGAAAGCGAAATATCGAATAAGAATGTAATTTGTCTATGGTTTCAATAAGCGCTTAAGTTTCAAATGAATTCTCGGTTGCAGTCTGCATGTTTTATGAATTCTGTATCTGACAAATATATTTAATTATTTTGTATTATAGGACTCACCCTTTCCTTAAGCGTAAACAGTGTTTTGTCTGGTTCGATCAACGAGGACACTGATGGGGAGGTTATTGTCGGGTACTATTCTGCAGCTTATGAATCGTATGAGTCATCACCAACTTGCTCCTTAAACTCACCATCCGGTGGCCTATTTTATCTGTCGGGTAAGTAAATAATCTTTAATATTTCGATATGACTCGACCGATGGAGTTGGAGTAAAGAAAGGGTAGGCGGTCTGGAGAGGATCGGATCAAGTGGAATGATCGAGACCTACTCTGCATAAATAAGATGATATGAGTTCTTAGCTTCCTTTCCGTAACATAATTATGTCATCAGCTTCTCCATTTCGTCTACACGGAATATAGCTATTATTCATGGTTATTATTAATTGTTGAGTTAACAGCTGGATAATTTTGGCAGATGGATCTAAAAATGTAACAATATCAACATTAATCTGCTGATATGAAAAAGAATTGTTTCAAGGATGTCGTAAGTTATATGTTTCATTTATTTATGAAATGTTTATGAATCCACCAGCTCTAATATAATTGTGTAAAGTAACTTTTCAACATCACTCACGTAACTTTAGTTTGGTATGTCGAACTGTCCAGTCATGAGCAAATATTATAGAAATATTCTAGTTTTGCGGATAATGAGTTCAATAAAATGGTGTGGTTGACTAATAAATTAACGATTATACTTCAGGCTATAGATATTGGAACTGATCATATGGATGACGATGAGGAGACTTGTTAATGAAGTTATAGCGCCCTCTTTGTTAGGTTTAGTATTTACAGTTGTGCGAGTTTGGACTTTTCTTATTCTTTACCAAGAAGAGTACTTTCTTTGTTGAACTGTGATTCACATTCTTACACAAAAACTGTAATAAAAAAATGAATGCATGTACTCGTCACGTATCCGTTAAATTGAATAGAGTTCAATACAGTGATATAATGGACCGCTTGGTATTGTGTGAAATGGACATCATTCCATTCAGCTTTTTTTTCGCTGTCTGCTAACTGCTAAGCATGCTTGCGTGGTATAGCATCTAGTGAGTTGAGGTGTTAGGTTCAAAATGAAAGTGAAACTACATACTCCAACGGAAACGGTGTAAACACATTTTCTTCATACTTTTAGCAGGCGTAAGCATTGCGCGAGCCGTGCGCTTATAGGTATTACGGTACCAATTGTTTTACCCAAGACATAAATGCTAAAGTTTTGTGAAATAAATATATTTTCTATCCTACCTCAGCATGCATTTCACACACTGTCATAGAGAACAATGTTAGATTGTCTATTTGAAAAGGGCAAAACCAGATACTCCATTGTATTTAAGAGAGAAAGCTCTGTTGGAACTAGAGAGGGGTAAGACTTATCTAATCACAATAGACACATTTTCAGTCATACATAATACATCTTTAAATAATCGTAAAAACAAAGCTAGATCTAGATATGAATTAACATAATCTCATATGTTGCCAAGAGGCTCAACTTTTCTTAAACCTAAGAGAAAGTACAGCTCTTACATAATGCAGCTAGTTTTGTTGTTTATTTCTGAATGGAACGTTTGCTACACCTTAAGCTCCTCCACCTGGTGTTGTTCAGCTGGTACCGTGATTCCTGTACAAGGAGTCATTTACCGAGGTGCCATAAATCATATAAGAAATGGGTTTAAACAATCGGAAAAGGGAACTTTAATAAAGCAAAACCTTTTCTTCATATGAAAATCCTTTTATTTGTTAAATGTTATTCAATCCATAATATTATGTTCCATAACTTGTACTCTTTGAAACCTCATTTATCTTCTGGGCTTCATAATCCAAAGGGGCATTCCGCAAGCCAAGCATTTTGCCATTTATTATTATCGCTCTTCTCTAAGTCAGTGAAGAATGCAGAGTTCATAACATTAGTAGAGTAGTAAAAATGGTTTGCTGCCTTTGAATTGTTATAAGTGTTCAATATTTCAAGAAAAGAATGCGCGTTTATATTAAAATGTTATATAAGTTACATTTCCGTCCGATTCATTCTGCTGGAAATAGGAATTGATTTAATAAAGAATGAAAGGTTAAACAGCATCATATATCCAATAACATGAAGGATGTACAACAGAACCTTATGATTTTTTTCCTCGTACATTTCTTTTGTCAAGATTACCCAAGCGTTTGTTAATGCAGTGCTGCACATGCTCCTTGCTTTCTAACACAACAATAAAAACTAAGAGCATTAATATTGTCCTAAACAGTGACTTGATTATTTTTCTTGTTTATACCGTTCGTTTATAGCGTGCGCGCTGTGTACAATATTCTTCTATTATAGACTACCTTTCTAATATGTGGCTTAAATTGACAGTCCTGAAAGGAGACAATCTTTACTTCAAGAATTAAAACGTTCCCATATGCTAGGGTCTAGAAAGTCAAATGGAATTAAAGAGAGGACGCACAAGCATAGTTTAAATATACATGCTAAATGGACAAAATATTTGCCAGAAATGTAAGTAACTTATACGTTACACAAATAGGAAATGAAATGTTTCGCTATGGGATTTATACACATGTGCTCTATTTTAAAGGCTTTGATCACGAGCTAAACTTTTAGCGCACTGAACTAGAACGATAGTTGTACACAGTCATTAGATCCAAGACTGATATGTTGTCAGATTTATGTACGAGTGCAAAATGTGTGACAAAATAATATCAACATATGTCAAGGATAAAAATTGTCGGATAAACCATCACACAATATTCCGATAATTTAGGGTTTTGGTGATTTTTCTGTTTATGATCGATATCAGGATAACAATAGAGAACTTGACCTACCAGATCTTTATTCGAAAATAGACCGTTGTCTATCCAGTTCTCATCCTATTTATATTTTTCAGGATCAAGTATAAGAAAAAGCTACTGTGTTGCGTGTTTGGATTATGCCGCATCCTCGTCCTACAAGGTAGAGGTTTATTGCTACTCCTACATAGCCTTTGAAAAATTTACAGAATATGCCAGCATGACAGTGTATATATCACCAAACAACCCTCCGTATTTTACAAATAGTGCATGTAAGTGTCAGTCTGTGAACAGTTCGATCCGTCGTCTCTCTTACTAACCTCATCAATCTTCCTTTCACTTTTTATGTTTATTGTTTCTTTAAAGTTTGGTTGAAAAATGTAAACTAAAGTTGAAAAACTGCATCGTTAGCGAGAACATATGACTGCGTTATGACTGAGGAATGTATGTCTAACGAGACTGTCAAATCAGTTCCACAAAAATGCAAGTGTTACTTTATCAGTGAGACTTTTTTCGGAAGACTGAAATCACCACTGCGATTGTATTTCTCTAATATAAAACAAAAGAAACGAGTCAATATCTTAAATATTTTGCTAATGTACGTAGAATAAAGGCAAAACGATGACTAGTTCATATCGATTGCTGTGTTCTTAATAATGCATTGTTATGCTAAGAGATAGTTCTTGTTCCAGACAGTACAACAGTTAATGGATTCACAGTGTACGCAGGACAAAATGTATATGACCTAAACTGGTGGGACACTGACACTAACGTTAACTCCCTTAGCGTATCCTACACCGCCACAGCTACATCCCATGTTTTTGGAAACACCTTGTGGAACTTCAACACTGGTAAGTACAATGTATAATCTAAGGTTTTGTTTTTAATATTTAAACACAATTTACTTATGATATTTATCTGATGAAGATGAGATGAACGGGACGGTTCTTTAACTGTGCTATGAGGTACAGTGCTAAAGTTCTTGATCGACCTAAATATTTCGTGGTCTGCTGACAATGTTATTATTCATATCATTGCCATATTAGTATTTTATCGTAAGCTTCTTTAGTACAAGCACCTTAAAACTTTATTGCATAATAAAAGAAGTATTATCTTTGTTAGAAATATCTAAATGATATGTATATATTTGAACGTTCAAATTCTTTGTTTGGTTTCCGTTAAAATTATCTTGTGATCAATAAAATTAATAAAATAATTTTGACATTATTTCACTTATGAATATAGTCTACTTGTTGTGATCGATTTTGCATACCTGTAGAAGGAATTTAATACAAACTCCTGTGTGTTTGGAAATCAAGTTCAATAGACGCGCTCGAGTCAACATTTATATTCGTGGGTTCGTTGTTTGTAAAATTAATTTACAAAAATTCATTAATATCAATGTTTCACAGCTGTGTTGGACGATGTTGCAACCATAATTGCTATATATTTATTTATACATTTTTTCTGTAGGGAGCGGTATAATTACCGCAACCAAAACCATGAGTGAGGAGTTTACCAATACGTATTATCTGACAGTCAGCGTGGCTGATCGCCGTTCCACAGTATCTACGACTGTTACAATCGACTTAAGTATGTAACAGCAATGACTGATATTTCAAACAAATACATTGGGTTTTTTGTAACATTAATAACTAAATGAATGTAAGCGAATTCATTTTAACACCGTTATACTTCTAATGGATAAAGCAACATAAGGCCTAGTTTACGAAACTTTCATTCATGGATACGTCGATCTTAAGTATTTACAAAATTAATACATTCATAACAGGGTTACAGCGTTAAAAAAACGTATACTATTATCAAAGTCTGTCATTTCGAAACAAATATGCATCTTAATTTTATAGTTTTATACTTTTAATATCTAGATTAAGTTCTGACAAAAAGAAAATTTACAAGTTTTGAGTCAGGTCTAAGGGTGACTTTCAGAGTTGCCAATTGCCCGGTTTGAGTGTGTTTTACTCTGCCCTAGTTAGGAAGGACCATGCCCTCTGCGAGTTGCACGATTCTCTACCTGTGGTTAGTAATGTCTTCAATCCCAATAGACATCAATATGGCAATCATAACCTCTGTGTGCTACTTGTAGTGGGCATAATATCCTACATCCTACATTCTATAGTACCTTCCTCATAAAGAGTCTGTCCTCAGTAGATATTTAGACGTGCCTCATATGTCTTGTCAGCCATTGGCAGGTCCGTGAGTAAAACATGTATGTTACGATGCAATCTCTTGGTGCATCGTTTGAGCGCAAAGTGAAAGCTCTCTACCCAACTGTTTGTGCGATAAGTGGCAAAATGACCGACTGATAAATTCTCTATTTCTTGCTCATGTATATAAGCTCATTGCGAATAAACTCAATGTACACTTCGGGGAAGAATTGAACCTAATTGATCCAGGTACGCCATGGCTTCAATGATGCTTTCGCTTGTGGCAGCGAGAAAGAACAGGCGCCTGAATGCACAGTAACTGCTTGAGAGTCCCAGTGAATAGCAATTTCTCATTAGGGTTTGGGCAAAGTGAAATCATAGATCTGTAATTTCTACAGATTCGCCCCGGATTCCTTTTATGGCTTTAACGGAAGCTCCTATTAACCTCTGGCAATCTCTTTAACCTTTCCGAACAATGTCTTACAAAGAACCTCGTTTTCCGATTCATTAAAATGCAGTAAACCGTGGCGATGAAATATCGTTAAGACTCAGAATACTTGATAAAACATGCATTACACTGTTAGAAATGTCACATCCATTAAAAATTAATTGACTTCCTTCAGCAAATCCAGCTTCAAGTCATTTACGACGGTAAGGGCAAATTATACCACGATTCATCCTAAAAACAATTGGTAAGAACTGCATATAATTTTAAACGGTTGATGATTTTCTTTTTTAACAAATAATATTTTCTCAAAAGTCTTTTTTGAGTCAAACAATAATACACGTCATTTGATATAACATGAACTAATAGCACTATGGATGTTTTGAAGGCATCAATACATTAGATGCCGGTTGACAATATTAAATCAGAATCTTTGAAATTTTCTTAATATAAATATGGTCAATTGAATTAAAAAGGTGTTCCTTTTTATTCCATCAGCTATTTATAAACATAGGTTGATATGTTTAGTAACATTTTTAAATCTGTTACCAAATTTGATCAGCCTAAATCTAAAAAAAATAGCCGAAACTAGATTATGTGAAGATAATTTACCTCTGGTTGAAATCAAAATATGAGTTAGGGAAAGGTCATGTTTTGGGACTTTGGTAAAGTTAGCCATGTGCGCTTATTGTATGGCATGGCCATTGTCTTCGTCATTTCTCTTGAGTCAATCATGTTATATATATATATATATATATATATATATATATATATATATATATATATATGCAATAAAACTGACGACGAACAGTACGAAACTAGTAACTAACTAGCCTAAGCGCTTTCGACTCTTAATGAGTCTTTTTCAAAGGCAAATACAAAACATATATTTGTTTATCGTATATATGTTTTGTATTTGCCTTTGAAAAAGACTCATTAAGAGTCGAAAGCGCCTAGTCTAGTTAGTTACTAGTTTCGTACTGTTCGTCGTCAGTTTATTGCATCTATTTTAATTAATCCCTGACACACGTGATCCCTTGGTGGATCCAGTACGCTTGAAAGGGTTGGTATTTGCCATATGATTTGTATTCTATATATATATATATATATATATATATATATATATATATATATATATATATATATATATATATATATATATATATATATATATATATATATATAGATATGATTATAGATCCATGAATATAGATCCTAACGGGCATTGTGC
The DNA here is from genome assembly GCA_016746295.1 of Potamilus streckersoni. Classification (NCBI taxonomy): domain Eukaryota; kingdom Metazoa; phylum Mollusca; class Bivalvia; order Unionida; family Unionidae; genus Potamilus; species Potamilus streckersoni. Next base: position 1,766,809 of record JAEAOA010001148.1, on the reverse strand, counting down.
AAACAACACGTCTCATACCTAATTCATGTATATGATTGTAGTTTATACAGTAAGATAACATCACATGTAAGTAAACGTGTTCACTTGCATCTGAGTTGAAAACATTGGTTTTCACCTTGGCAATAACATGGCGTATATTATGTTTATCAGTAGATTGTTGAAATTTAAGTAAACAGACCTGACCTTGTTTACGCTTTTGAATGAAATTTTTATCATGATTAAGTTGTTTGCATCAAAATTATTATTCTTACTTTAACATCTGTTTTAGAATCAGTCTTCTAATTGTGTTCAGTCATTATTTCAAAAATATTTATTTATTTAAATTGTTTATTAGAATTAAAAAGTGCTCATTGACCTTAGGACAATACCTTACTGGTTTGGAATTATTGTGAAATGATTTCGAGATAGAACTGTCAGCATTTGCCATCTAACATGCAAACCTTATTATTATTATTATTATTATTATTATTATTATTATTATTATTATTATTATTAAAGTTGCGTGCCAAATTACACCTAACTGCACCTTAGGACAATACCTTACTGGTTTGGAATTATTGTGAAATGATTTCGAGTTAGAACTGTCAGCATTTGCCATCTAACATGCAAACCTTATTATTATTATTATTATTATTATTATTATTATTATTATTATTATTATTATTATTATTATTATTAAAGATGCGTGCCATATTACACCTAACTGCACAGACCAGACCCGGACTATCGCTGATACATTTCCGATAGGAGGAACACTTTTCACGCAGACTGTCCCAAACAGTGGTTTGTTTTCTGGTCTCAGCTTCTCCATGAGGACATCGCTTTCCCAGACATACATTGTCTCTTCAACCGGTAAGTTAAAATCATCTAGAGGCTTTAACTTAGTTATCTAATGGCTTTAACTTCTGAGATATTGTAATATCACACTGCCATCTGTGATTCATTCATCGAAGTCGATGGATAGAAATTCACCAAATATGGCAAGTTATTTGCCCCATATAGTATTCATTTGTGAAAGTGGTTATATACGCCAATCATCAGTCGTCACAAAACTAACACGGATATCTCCAGTGTTTATGTTTTTTATAAGGTTATTTCAAATGTAGTATTGACTATCTGAACAGTTAGAACCGCTGAGAAGTAAACTAGTTGACTTGTATAATTTAGGCGCCATTATTTTATTAGAACACCAAACATTTCACAAGCTATGCTTTTAAGTTATAATTCGAAATGTTTTCATTCGAAAATATGGATAAAACATACATGAAGTTTTTACAGTACCACATATTTGCTGCAAACAACTAGAAACATTTAATGGGCACATTGGCATGTATTTAAATGCAGTCTTTCATTAGTGCTACCCTTCGTTTGTTGTATTTCGCTAATTTCGTGGACATCTTGGAACTTTTCTATCAATTATTTGATCGTATTATTTGATATATTTATCGCTAATTGGATGATACATTCTGAAGTGTGGTCTTCTGAGCGTCAGGATTTAGGTGTTACTGACAATTAGGTGATGCAAACTGTTAAAGCAAAGTTCCTTAATCACAAATAGATCACTTGATAAAGCAATTGTTTATATTATTAATTGCATTTAAAACTTAACGAAATAAATTGTGGTCGAGAAGACAACAATTGCAAGAAATGTGCTCAATACGAGTAAAATGATATATCGGTTCAAGGTATCTTAGTCATTAATTTACACATTCAGTATTTGCTTGCTACACCAATTATGTCCTGGATAAAGTATTCTTATATAATAATAACGATTGCAATAATTATAATAATGATAACAATTATTATTATTATTATTATTATTATTATTATTATTATTATTATTATTATTATTATTATTAATCTATTGTTTCTAAAATAAGTTTTGGTTGCTTTTGTTACATTTCTTATAAAGACAAAAAGGACTACAATTATGATAATCAATTACAACTTGTTTTTCTTAAACATATGCCATTGTAGTTTCCAAACATTGTCATAAATATAACCGAGGGATGTCAGATTCTCAAAGGGCACTCTGGTGTCCTCTAAATATTTTTCATGTAGTTCTCTCTCATCTATTGATTGGAAATCGATATTCTCAAGACCTCTCAGTTATTCTTGTCTTTTGTGTTATGAATAAATGAAACGTGAACATGCTTCCTAAGTGTTCATTCTTTTACAGTAAATAATTTTGCAAATGTGCATGTATACAATTAATTTTATCTATTCACTTTAAGTTATAACAGCATGTTATATTCATGTATTACTCTTTGTACATATAGGTCTTGTATACACACACGCACACACACACACACATATATATATTTCATTTTATCCTCAGTTCATTTTGTACATTTGTGTATAAAGAGTAGGTGCCAATTTGTCTATGAAAGTTCACTATTATTAGGGGATGCATTCACTTTGACACTCGTTTTCAGTCCTATGCTTGTATCTAACTAATGTTTTTCTATATCATTTTGAAAGAAAGACTGATTTAAGCAACTACTACTGTTACTATTAGTGCTTATAATAATAATAATAATAATAATAATAATAATAATAATAATAATAATAATAATAATAATTATTATTATTATTATTATTATTATTATTATTATTATCATCATCATCATCATCATCATCATCATCATCATCATCATCATCATCATTATTATTATTATTATTATTATTATTATCATCATCATCATCATCATCATCATCATCATCATCATCATCATCATCATTATTATTATTATTAGTAGTAGTAGTAGTAGTAGTAGTAGTAGTAGTAGTAGTAGTAGTAGTAGTAGTAGTAGTAGTAGTATAAAAAAGTAGTGGTATCAATGAAACAAATGACTAAAATATTTTAAAATTTGTTATTTTTCGAGTGAGGAAATTATTTTTGTCCTCGTGAGATTATATTTAAGAGAAACGAAAGTATTAGTTTACCATTTTGTCCATTTAACATTGTAGGGACGATAACAACGACTGGCAACATCACCGTCCATCCGTCTTATCCAAGCCGGACATGGCTGATATACGTCACTGTATCAGCTTCCGGGTCTTGTTACACCCATACGTGTACAATGACGCTGACTGTTACATTCACTAATTGGGTATGAGATCACCAGTTTTTCACATAATATATCTAGTGAAGTAATAGTAATAACTGGAATTTTATTTATTTCAAAGATAGATTGAATCCATGGTTGCCGAAATATTATCAGATTCATAAGGCACATCCTGCAAGTCTTATGTTCTATGGGCAATTGATTACTATGCAGTTTGTATTCCTGTTCACGGAACCTTCTAAGCTTTCACATTACATCAAATTTTATTTTGACTATTTACACCCTGCTTAGTCTTTGACGACAAAATTCCTTTTACGTATCTTTTGCTGGAGAATATGAATTAAAACATAATTATAACAAAATTAATTTCCGAAATTGAAACATATTATGACATTCGTAGCAATAATTGCGGAAAAATGTGGGCTTGCATTAGAATGATATGTTCTGATCCTGTAGTGTAGCAGTACGTAATCCTTTCTACATTGTGATGGGCAACATCAGTCATTGCTGTGTCAGGAATGATTGAACCTTATTTGTTGTAGGATTGGGTTATTGGAATAATGCTGGCAGTGTGAATTAGAAGGCCAACATTAAAAAAATTAAGCCATGCTCTTGTTCAACTTTCACTCTTCCAACCTGACTTTCTTAATGGTAAAGAGAGATTGCTTTACATTATGCAAAACATGCGGCAACCTTTCACATGTACCTGTGTAATCTTGACAGAAATAACAGGAAATATTGTTAAAAATTCGGCTACTTTCTATCCGAGGACAATGTATATATTGGTTCTGCCGCCAACATCAGCTGTGTTTGCTTGCAAAGTCTCAAATTTGTATGATATTTTGACATTTTGGCTAATCAGGGAAATTAATTCCAAAAAGATTTCTTTCTACTCCATACCTGTTGGAAGCAAACAGTCAATATATTTAGATAATTGTGTGCACCTTTGAAATACAGCAAGTTATCATATAAATGTATTGTCATGGAAGTGAACTATTAGCTATTTTCCTGCAGCTACAAATTCTACGTAAGTACTCAGGTTGATAAAGCTTAAGATAGTTTAATCCGATGAAAGCATTAGGATTACAGGGTTTTATGCATCTTAATGCAGACATTATAATAATTCAGTTACAGGAATCGCATTACTTGATGATTGGATTTTCAAACAACTTGTACATTTAAAACCATTATATTTTTTAATAGGCTGACACAATAATAACTAAATAAATTTGTTATAAAAATGTTTTCCCTAAATGTATTATGTACATTTTACTTATATAGTTATAATCGCTTTTAAGCCTATCTTCATAACAAGTTTACCGGCTTCTACCACTGTACACGAAGACACTGATAGCTACATTGCCATACACTCCTTGGTCACGTGGGATAACAATTATGACTACCATGATAATGTCACGTGTTATATCAGCTCTGACCCATTGACCGGCGCATGTGCAGACACTTTGTTCCAGCTGGTGAATAATGGCTATTACAACGACAGAGGTCAGTTGAATAATTATTTAATTTAGATCCAGAAAAATAGCTTCCTTTGGCAAAAAAGAAAATATAGAAACATTTGCTGCATGTATTGGCATGTCTACATACTGGTTTCAAATCCAAAAATATCGTCACTAGGGTAACAATTAATCGTCTAATTAGGCACTACATTTTTAAGGGGTCTAGTAAATAGAAGACACATGACATTTATTTAACAGAATCTGTCATTCAAATTAACTACTATTGGTAACATTTAACTCATGGTTAAATCAAATTCTCCATGATTGTTGGAGATATTACGTAAAATGTACATTATTGAGTTATCTTTGCAAAGCATGTAGCAAAACAATGTAAATATCATGTCTACACATTTATTCACATTTTATGAGAAAATGAAAGTATTTGATGTAAATAAATATTTGTTGGATATATAAAAGCGAGTTTAAGAAGGTCATTAACAGATTCTTTGAACATTCAATTCGATGGTGACTGCAATTAGATTAAATACTTAAAATCATCAGTGGTCCCAATTTTACAAATCTTATTCATCTCCATGTTTTCCCAGACTCCTTATTATTGTAAATTAAATTTTTTCCTCAAAACATTGTATCAAATGACACAATTTTACAGGTTTTCTCCAAACATATGAATTACAACAGGCGATTATGAGATATTTGGAAGTTAAAACTAATTTATGTAGACTTAAGTCTTCCATTCTAGATAAAAAAACGAATTTGCATTTATATGTTCAGCATTGTCATTGAAGGTTATGAAACAATTTATCTAAGATTTTATGTAGGGAATAAACTATAATTCAGCAGATTACATTTTTTAATGATTCAAAGTTTCAAAGAAAGAATAAAATATATCATCACTACCCCATAATTATGATAAACACACATTTATTTCCCATACATGCTATGCATTATAAATTCCATGAATTAGTAATTGACTTTGAACATAATAATTTTTAAATCCATCACAATCTAAGTTATGGGTACGAAATGTTAAGTTGGTATTTCTCATTTTCAGGAACCGTTATGAGATGCAACAATTAATGTAAGATGACAAGTATGTGCACTATATCGAAACTGAAAAATCACAGCCCAAAATAGGAGTTTACAGAAATATTATTAGAATTTAAAAATGAATATTAATCAACTTCTATTTTGTTAAATCTTTACGGTTGGAATGTCAAATTAAAAAGAAAATTAGTACAAAAAGAGAAAGTATGAAGAAGCAGAATTTTTTCTTGAATCAATGTACATAACATGTAGAACAAGGATTACAATTTTTCGATCCTAACGGAATCAAGACTTATTTTTTATATCTTTTCAGCTTTCACACTCTACAAGAAGAGCTGTGACTCACCAGGCTGCGGGGTGATATGTAACACCAATGGTTGTCTGGATCATGACGTCACGACTTCGTATGTGATCGGCATCACATGTTATGATGGATATGGAAGTAGTGATACAGACACGTTTACGATGTATGTCAGGCAGAATGATCCACCAATTTTTACAAACCTTCCTAGTAAGTTTGTCTGTTATTTTCTCACCCAAAATTGCTATTTTCCTAAAAGAATGTTGGAACGAAGATGTGATTGCAAACATATTAAGTTCATAGCATAATCCCTTATTTGCCTCTTGCTTATTATTGACAAAATATGCGAGCAGCTATCGTACGTTTATAGTTGAACCAACTTAAAGTTCGTCATTCCTGCGAGCCATTATTATGTATTGTTGCCTAAAAATCGTCAAATTTGTTTATTAATGATTTATATCATACACCCTACGTTAACAGGCGTTAACGTATAATTCCTATAAACCTAACTTAGCTGTATATGTTCCATTATTTTGGAGACAGTAAGCCCTGGAATTGATCTTAACAAAAACGAAACTATATGGATTTCATTAGATCGAGTATTAAGTCTCTAAATTTGTTGACGTTTGACCAATCTAGATAAAATACGCGGCAACGCATTGCTACAACTAGTGTCTCGTTTGTGTTAAGATATTTAAATTTGAAATATTTATATATTTTATAGAATTACTTCAGCGAAAATAACCAAAGTATCAGACCAATTAAAATAGAAGGGAATGAAACATATATCAATAATCTCTAGAATATAATACACGTTAACAGATGAAGATCGTTTTTGTGTAAATGGCACATGCATACTGTTAGACACAAATAAGAAAGAGAACAGATTTCGAAGCAAATGGAATTTGATACTAATAAAATGACCAGACGCTTGAGTCGCTCTTTCGCTTCTAGCCCAATTCATTCGATCCCCCAGAGAAAAAGAAAACAAATCAAACAGGAAAAATGAAAACAAACAATTGTAGTAAGTAAGGGTAAGATTAAACAAAGTATGTTTTATATGTACATATAGATGCTGACCTAATGACTTTAAATCAATTAACAAGAAGAATTCACTTGTGAGAGAACAAAACAAGAACTATTAAAATTATTATATACCGTTAAAATGTTTGTGTCACGAAACCATACGCAACAAATAAAAAAATCAACCACATAGCTTTGTGAATATAATTTCGAAATTAAAGGTCATAACAACAACAACAACTACCACTACTACTACTACTACTACTACTACTACTAAAACTATAAAATCTTTAAACTCATACTCTAAATCAAACTATGTGAAGCTGTATTACATGGAGAAGAGTTAAGCTAATTTTATAAAAGAAACACGGAGTATATTTTTTTCAACATGAAAACTTTGTAAATGATGGTTGGACATAAAAAAAAACCATACTTAGAAGGAGCAACGATAAAGATCCTTAATGGACATGGATACAACATGTGCTAAGAAAGTCATATTTAGTCGCAAGCTAAGTCTTTAAGAAACATATAATTAATAATGAAACCTGAAGAAGATGAAGGAGGTGTCAATACAATATAAAAGGAGAGAAAAGACATCTGAACCAAATCGTTAGGAATGTCAACGACAGAAATACAATTATAGCTTATTACCTGCATGGATTCAGAAATGAATACAGAAAGATACCCTTAGCTCTGCAGAAACGAATATTTATATATCAAGTGTTTCATATGTTTATACATTTACACAGATTGCTGTTTCCATAAATTGTATCAGTACCTCTACGTAACTTAAATTTTATTTTGTTTTCAGATTCCATTACTCTTAATACGGACTTCATAGCGAGGGGTGATGTTCTATTTACGATTTACTACACCGATACAGAGAATGAAAATCTTCGTTACAACTACACTTACAACGGGGTTGTAGCCAATAGCCTATTTTACGGAGATACATATGGAAATTACTATAGTGAGTGCTATTTTCATAATCGTCCAAACTTTTAAGAAGATTTAAATTTTTGCGCACTATTTGTCCATGAATATAGGTTGTACTTTAGTAAGTTGTAAATGCCATGTTTCGTAGCATTTCAGTTTAGAATATTAAAAGTCCTGTCCTGTTTACTGTTTAAATTGGAATAATTAACATTCTGGTCAGGTGAAAGTCTGTGTTAATAGGGGTTTTATAAACAAATATTTCATTCTTGTTTAAGATCAGTTTGTGGGAAATCGGTTAGATATCCGATTTACGGTTATGTTGTGACATAATTCGAAAGCAATTATTTATTTAAATATTGATTGGAATTACTAAAGCGTTCATTCATTTGTTTAAATTGTACACTACATTTGGATTATTGTGAACTAATTCAAAGACATTTAGGATTGAATCATTGTTTCAGGAATATTGGAATTTATCCGGAACAGTCCATATTTTATGACTTATGATGGGGCTTTTGTGATTATTTGGAATTAAATCTCAAAGATGTATACGTCAATTTAATTTTAATTTTGTATTGTAGAAAAATGAATTGCTTGTTGAGTTTACGTAAATTGTTGGTTTTACTTCTATATGTTAAATATTTTATGAACTAGAAACGTACATCAACCCCTTTCGTAAATGGATTTAGACTATTAATACAGCTTTTCTATTCTCAAATTGGATGTTGTTTTATTTGGACTAGAAACTGGAGGAACACTATTCAATTATATTGTCCAAACACGAACTCCCTCAACCAACGACTCTGAGCAGAAGCTGAAACTATTAGTGCTACCGATTTGGTGATCTGGGCATGCGTCAGATTAATATCATAACGGCAAATACAGGAGTGATTCAATTAATATGGTAACAGTGTAAAACACTATAATGAAATTTCATACTACAGAAAGTTATCTTTGTAAGGAATTACGAATATTATCACAAAGATTCTCATGAATTTTGGACCACAAATTCAAATAAATGTGCCGAAATTTATATTGACAAAAAAGAATGTGAAAGACCATGTTATAAAATTCAGAATATATCCTTCAACTAATCCAAATATAGACCTTCCCGAAACAAAATTGTCACCGAACATGAACAATTAGGTATAGCTAATATTTTAACTCTTTTTTTTGTGCGAGATAATGCAGCAAATATTACAGCTATAGCTGACCAATGGGATTTATCAAATGCGTCGATTTCCGTGTTTATATGTGGAAGCGATAGGAGAAACACAAGATGTGGGACGTTGACAATAAATATTAGGGGTAAGTAACATGACCATATAATTAACGACAAAAACAATAACAACAATAGAGTAATATCATTTTATGGCAGAAAGACCCAAGTAGTCATTATAGTTTCGAAACATTTTAAACTCATCATATTAAGACCATCGGCATGTTCTTTTGAATTTTTTAATAATTGCACGATAGTGACCGCTGTGTACAAAAAATGAACTAAAGTCTATGTTTTTAAATTTTACACACTCCTTTAAGGCCTTGATCGAAACATAAAAAATGAATGGAATAATTAATTAGATTTAAACGCCTATTTCAAAGATTTTGCCAAGCTCTGTGATACTTAAGGATGCTGACTTTGCTATAGGAAATGACTCCATCCACCTGAGACATGGCTCGAAGGCATTTTATAATGCTCTGGTCCAATACAGGCATATAAATAGTGAGCTGGATAAAATCGTGATATCATAATGTTTTCGTACTATAACCGAAAACATAAGGCAAGTATAGGGAGAACAAGATGTGAATTTTTTCTAAGGGGCAAATTACTTTCTAACGAAATGGTACGTTACAATAACTCATTAAGATTACATCACGCAGAGGCAAGGACATTAAAGTGGCTTTATTTAATGACAGATTTCGGTAGACGATATTGGCTAAACCAATGGTGGGAGTCGAACTCTTACTCTTCTGTTCACCAATCCAAAGCCCTAACCTTTGTATCACCACGCCACTCCGTTGATTGTCTTGTACAAAGATACAGCTGCCTCGTGGTAACACTGATTTTAAAATATATAAACGTTTTTGTCTGTTATGAGACAATACTATCACAATATTAGAAAATAAGGCAGTGTTTGCTATATTAAATAGTCAGACTCAGTTTCTAATTAGAGAAAATTAGTAGTAGTTTTAACATGTTTAAATTAAACACATTATCTTTAGGTAGAAATAATATCAAAAATATTTTCAAAGATTTAAAACGAGTTTAAAAAATTATTTAGCTTGTTATTCATTACCATAAAGGCAGTAAAAGCAAATTTCCAAAATAAAAAATAATCCGCTAGTTTCTGAAACTATTTACTTTGCAAATCGGCCTACTATGGGGATAAATTTGCAATGAGAAATGATGTCATCGGAGTAAAAATAAATATACATTCAGAGAAACTGTCTTGCCGACTGATTACTGAAAACTTGATGCGAAAGTAGTAAAGATAAATGAGATTTCTATATTAGAAGAGATTTCTGGCTCAGAGAACCCACTGCAGCCCCAAATTTATATCTCAGTAAAGGTTTCTAGCTCAGAAACCCTACCCATATTTCCATCTCAAAGACACGTACCGCTCGAAAACCATTTTTTGACATTTACTTCAACAGCCCCATACCATTTGGATCATTTTTTTCATACCTGCTGACTTTCATTGGCAATATATCTGCTAACAAACTGTCAATAATACTAAACTCGCGTATTAAATTGTCCATATTATATCTTATACCAGATGGTAAAATAGCATTTGATCAAATAATTTTTTTATAATTGATACTTGCTGTTTTTCAAGCACTTTTTCAGCCGAGAGTCGAAGTTAAATCTTTTTTACACGCTCTTGCAAGATCAACATTAATGCCTGATATTATTAAGATAAACGGGTTTAATGATGCTCAGCTTGGGATTATACCAGAGCCGGTCATTAACATCGGCAAATATGATATTACTCTAATTATTTTGCTATAGTATTTGTAACATTTTTGCACACACCAGAGATTTATGATAATATCTGTAATATTTCACTTTCATAAAAATCTCTTTTGTTTTCTAAATTACCATTATTCTCTTTATGTTTCAAAAATAATCCCAAGTATCAAGATTATCTGATTCAATGCAAAATTTTTAGGACAATGTATTGTCCGATAATTGCATGTACGACTAAGAAATATATCAGCATTTAATATTTGGAGTGATTTGCGTCCAGGAAAGGTATTTGGAATAAAAGTTTTTACACTAAGCCATAATTTTTCGTATTGTTCTGTGAACATTTTCTCGACTTCATTGTAATATTTTGCAACGATAGGTTGTCTAGAGCGTTGAAATTATGGAGGTGGAACATAATATTCTTCACCTAAATCATGATAAGAACCAATCACTACACCAAATGTTATTCGATTTACTTCCTCAAAAACATTTCTCGCTCATTGTTGTTGAGATCACTAATTTCGTTATTTGGAATAAAAGTATTTACTCTAAGCCATAATTTTTTGTATTGTTCTGTGAACATTTTCTCGACTTCATTGTAATATTTTGCAACGATAGGTTGTCTAGAACGTTGAAATTATGGAGGTGGAACATAATATTCTTCACCTAAATCATAATAAGAACCAATCACTACACCAAATGTTATTCGATTTACTTCCTCAAAAACATTTCTCGCTCATTGTTTTTGAGATCACTAATTTCGTAGTCGAAATCTGATTATTGCTACAGTTGCGCTAGCAATAATTACATCAATGTATTGTTTTGTTTTTGTATTCATCATTCGAATAAGTGCGTTTGAGTATGCTTTTGTAATGAATTCCTTATCCGGCGTCTTTCTAAAAAAAATAACTAAGGTTTCCTTTTCGCGGAAGTACATACCTAAATGTCTAAAAATTTATTTTAAAGAACTGTTGTATAACTCCTTATTCCTTCTTATTCCCATTATATTAGATTCCGCTAGTTTGTTGAGGTCATCATAGCTATCATTTACTCCTTTTTACATCTACTTTTCCACCATAAGTTTGTGTTTCTATTACGTTTATTTAATTTAATAATCAAATCTAGATTTTCAAAATTAAGCTCGAGCAATATTTTTAAACAGGATTTAAATTTGTTTGTATTCATCTATACAATCATCAAGTTGACAGTATTTTCTTATAATATCAATGCTTCTGATTGCTTTAAGTAGCTGTAGTCCACGCATTTGCATAATGAGAATATTGTTTACTTCTTCTGAAAAATGGAGAGTTTATTATTGGAATTTAAAAAAAATTCCTAGCATTTATTACACGAGCTGACAATGATTTGTCACCAATATCTATTTTGGGGATAAAATATTATCATTATTTTTACTTGCTTCTATTTAAATTGGTTGTGACACTTATTTTAAAACGTTAGATTATATTTGAACATCAAGTGTATTATGTATTTGAAATGCTCTCAGTCTTCGGAACGGATTTTCAGCGCCGACAACATGAACTAGAAAATTTAAATTCTTGTTGACATTCTTCTCTGTTGGAATTGTAAAATATTGTGTTGTTGAAATAGTTACTTGTTTTTTGTACTATACAATCTTTTCCTATTGATGGCATCGTTTGATCCTTCCAATTGCCAATTATAAATTCGACCAACACCAGAGTTTATTCGACCACACAAATGAAATTGCCAAAAAGCAACTGCAATAAAACATTTGATCTTGACACAAACATTTTCAATTTTTTCGTTTGTCGTTCATTCATGTCTATCAGAGAGCGAAATAAGAATAATTTTCAGGATAATATGCTGATGCACTTACTTTATACACAGTTGTCTTAAAATGTGTCCGAATATACCCAACATTACTTTAGTTCGTTTTATACCACCAAACAGACTGTCAACATACACTTTATTTGTCAGATTATTATGGTTAACTGAAACATATGCCGATGCTATTTTGTTATTCCTGATATTTATGTTACCTAACATTGGTCCGCCGGATCTTAAAATATGGGGTAAGTTCATCTTTTAACTGAGCGTAACTAATATCATTCGTTTCATTAGCTGGTGGCGAGGTTAATGGCAATCCAGTTATTTTGGAATTTGATATAGACAGGTTACCTGTCATTCTGTCACCGGCTTTGTTAAGCTTATTATCGACGTCAAGAGATTTTAGTTGCTCATAATTTACAGCTTGTTTTAAATCTGATGGTGGATACGCAGTTTCCAATCCAATTTATTCTTTACTTGACATGTTAATATTACCTGTAATTTTTCCACCGGCTTTGCCAAGTTCGTTATTAAAAACGTACTTTAACTGTAAATAACTTACAGCATATGTCTAATTTAATTTTGCTGGCGGATATCCAATCTCAAAATTTATTATTTATTCTGACATATCTATATTGCCGCTTAAAATTCATCCCGTCAGTGATAGTTTGATATCATCGATCATTTTCAGTTGTGAGTAGTTCACCGCCTATGTGAGATCAACTCCTGGTGGTTTATAAAATACTTCTAAACCTAGAACACGCTGATTAGACATAAATAGATTACCTGCCAGTTTATCACCGATATTTTTGATCAATGTTTAGATATCAGTTATTATTGCTTTGTGAGTGTAAACAGATCCTGTAAGTGTTGTTCCAAACTTTATGTAATAGGTCATATTATGTAAGTTATAAAGCATGCAATTATATAAAAATGGCGAAGTCAACTATATTAAAATTTGATACTGAACGATTAATCAAGCATAAACATAATAAGGAACTTCCAGATTGTTATTATCCTAATTTTTCTAGAATACGGTCACGTAAAACAAATCTGCCATCAACTATTTTGCGCAACGATAACTTTAACTACAATAAGGTATATATTTGCACAATTAACTCACACTGGATAAATACAAATTACTGAGCGAGTACAGCTATTAAACGTCGTGATGAACTTGTCACTGGCGATGATATATATTTAATAAAGCAACTAGAAGAACTTGATTCATTCGAGCATAACATAATTTTAGTTGATGCTATTCCGCTAAACAACGATGGGATAAATAAGATCAAATCTTATTTTTCGTTGCCAAGTAACAAAAAATGTAATTCGATTTATTTAGCGCAAGGCTCTTCCAACGTTGACAGATTTATTAGGCAAAAACATGATGTTTTATATTATTTCCTGGACTGGATACTGTTGATGTGAGAAATATTGCAAGCGAACAATGCGGTGATGTGACGAAAGATAAACTGATTTAATTATATCATTAAGCAACCAAAGAGAAATACAATTTGTTTTTATTTGATAAGCTAGCGCGTGATCCGGCTACGATATTTCGTTGTTGTATTGACACCTTTCTACAGGCGATATTTATAAAGCGTTTAAAAATAAACAATGGACAAACATCAACAAAAAATTGAGTTACTAAAGAAGTTTATTGAAACTTGAGTAGCTTTTAAGAAAAAAGTGGAAGTAGCTTTGCGTGGACAAGTTCAAGGAAAGGAAGAAACTTCTAAACTTTTTAAACCTGTTACCGAAGCTATACTTGTTAAGCTATCAGAAATATAAGCATTATTTATAGGTGCGTTAAAAGAATAAATAAAAAGGTTTGTTAGGCTTACTCAGAGAAATATCGTAAGATGGAACTAAAATAAATTGCAGAATAACTCTTAACTCTTACGAAACATTGCTGATTTTTCTGCACGACAAGCTGAATTTAGCAGATTAATACACAACCCTCTTTTACTTCAGCTAGAAATAACAGGAATGACAGTTGCTCCAGCTGCAATAAAGTAGTTAATAGACAACTTGTCAAGAGAAACTAATGAACTAGTTGAGGAACATGAAAGAATCACTGAAACTGTCATTGTAGAAATGCCTATAAAAAAACATAAGAATTTTTAGAAAAAAAGATGATCATGATAAAATAAATGATTTTATTATTTATGTCAACACATGAAAGATATTTTGGAGAAGCTCTTTCTGTCATAGTTTGGACAATATTACTTAGACTTTTGCCTATATTAGGAACACTTGACTAGCGACTACACGAAGGGCAGTATATGGCGCAAAGAAAATAGGAGTAGAAGGTCATGGAATCAACGAAATATATCGCTAATGTTACGTAACAATAAAAATAAATTCCAGCTAGAAAACAAACCGCCGCAAAAAGAGAAAACCAATGTGTCATCAAACAAAACAAGGATAGTAAAGGGATTACCGGACAGTTTCTTCCGGACCTACTAGGGATCGGACGTGGAATAACTCTATCAGTTACCATACGCCGTTGAGTAATTTTGATATTTTTGACGAATTCAATGACCATGTCTGATGTCGCGGAGTATTTTTGACATTCCAGCAGCTGGTTTGTGCATTGTAAACATAACATTTTACAATATACCAGCATTCACTGGGTTGCTGTCTACAATAATAATTATTTTGATTAATTCTGATTTCCTTAGAGTGAGCTTATTATAATAAAAAATGAAAATGACTGAAAAAAAACCCCCAAATAGAATCTGGCTCGATTATGGAGCGGGGTTTCTCAATAACAAATTTGAACATTTCTTGGAACAAAATAACATTAAAAAGTACAGTTGAAAGATCCAATAGCACTTTAAACGTGTTGATACTTATGCATGTGACATTTAAAATACAAACACACATACACAGACACACACACACACACACATATATATATATATATATATATATATATATATATATATATATATATATATATATATATATATATATACATATTTTTATATATATATATATATATATATATATATATATATATATATATATAGATAGATATATACATATATATATATACATATATCGATGATCTTGTACAGGTCGTTGATAAATACAATCACACAAACATCCAACTATTATAATGGCAACAAATGATACTATCTAATCTCCAATATTAGTAAACGAAACTATGTACTGCAGACATAAATTCAAAGTTGGTGATAAAGTTACAATTTCTCTGACAAAAGAAAATGCTTGAAAAAGATTTACTCCAGAATAGAGCGAAGAAGTATTTGTAGTTGATAAAGTATGTGTAACAATACTTGTAATATATGTACTGAAAGATCTCATAGGTGAGCCTATAACTGTTAGCTTTACGAAAAAGAACTGCAAAATATAATGAACAAGATTTCTTTGTCATCGAAAGAGTAATGCAAAAACATGACAATTAAAGCCTCGTCAAGTGACGCGGATATAACGATAAACAATAAACAAATTATAAAAAATGTTTCTGTAGGTTTTCTCGTACTTACGTTTGATAGATTTACATTTTTGTGTTTACATAACCACATTAGGTATTGTCTGCGATCGTCAGAGATCGTTTTGTGTTAAAAAGCTTGATAAAAAAAATTACTTATATATTTTTCAGTCGATTGTGAATTTGTATGCTTTAAAGGGGTTTTATCGACCGCCAGAACAATTGATTCTCATCTACTGTAAAATTACATCTCAATTTTTTCGTGATATATTTTACGTTATATCGGCCAGATATTAGTCTGCTGTAATTTGCTTTAAGAACGGCAGCGTCGACGTCGTCAATTACTTCATCTTCATTATTGATATACATTATACCATCTTCGTTGTAACCAGCGAATTTTTTTTTATTTTGGTAGAAAATTGTACTTAGTGATTTTATTACTAGAGATCGTATCACTAGAGGCATATATATATATATATATATATATATATATATATATATATATATATATATATATATATATATATATATATATATATATATCAACAAGTCGTTTCACCAAGTCTATGTTATAATATATTCTTATAGAATAACAATGACCACAGAGATAAAATATCATCAAAAGGTTAATATAATAAATTATTTTGAATGAATCGAATCACTTCGAAAATGTTGTTTAGGGTATAATTCTTATTTTGTCGACGTTAGTTTTACCCAAGGTAAGTCTAACAACAGTCTGCTATCCGAGGCAGAAATAATTAATGATAGGGCAAGAACGACGCTGAAATTTGATAAAGATGATATCATTGCGTTTGCACATGATTGCTTAACTAAAAGAGAGCTAGCAAATATATTAATCATCTTATCTAAATATAACTCTGACATACGTTGATTTTGATGTTGCTGATTTTGTTATTTCATCTGCAGAAAATATTTCTGCCCTGGGGTTAATATATTATTTATGGAACCAGCAGCAATTTTAGCTTTTCGTTTTTGATTAATTCCTCTGTAAGAGGCCTCGTATCAATAATATACCGGATGCTGTCAAAATTCATTTGGTAAAGACAAATTTTCAATGCCATTATCGGTAACTGCACAGTTAATATGCTATACCCGTTGACCTTCTAGAACTTCATCACAAAACAAACGTATAAATAAAATCTTTCTTTAACATTTCTTTTATCTTAGCATTATCACCTTAAATTTAATCGTATAACCTGCTGGTCTTAATTTACCAGACGGTTGTCTGTATTCGATATGTATCACAGACACAAACATATTTCCCGCGTATAAATTATACTTGGGGTCAACATGATATTCTTCCTGTTCCTTGCCGTCTATCATATGTAACTCAAAGTTTGTGTTATTATGATATGAGCACTTTTATATCTCTAATTGATTTTCAATTAGCGGTTACAATTAAATATATAAATTTTAATATAATAATGTTGTAAATGCGAGATATTACTATAAAGAGCCTATAGCAGAAACCTAAAAGAAATGTTAGTGCATCTTCTAGCTATGCTACTAGACACGAATTTGATAATCAAAGTGTTTTAGCAAATTTCAACTCTATAATTTTATTTCATCTTAAAACGAACATGCAGCTCAGAAAAGTATCACAGTAATAGTTCAGTATCTTATGAATTTGTCAAAGTTACATGTGATTGAAAAAATATATTTGAAATTTAAACTGTACGTTTCGACAGAAAATTGTCAGAACCATATCTAGCAGATAAATCGGGAAAAAATATTAACTGGAACAAATATTGCCACGTTCACCGATGAAATACATCAGGAAATAAATACAACTAATAAAGAGGAATTTTCTGCATAAGGATCAGGTTGGAAATTTTAAATGATTAAAGAAGATTAATTTCACTCAGCAAATTATAACGTACTTCGCGGTAGTTCTTACATTGATGTCCCAAAAAAAGCAAAAAATGTTGTATAAATGTCCGAAACAATGATGAAATATGTTTGAAGTTGGCTATTCTTTCTGCGATGTTTCCAGCAGAAAAAATGCTGATCGTTTTCAGATGTAGTTTAGTCACATATCAAAATTAAATTTTATTGGAATAACTTTTTCAGTTGCAGAAAATTAAATATCAAAGTTTGAAAAGCAAAATGATATGTCAGTTAATGTTTTCGGACATGATGATAAAGAAAATGTTTACCCCAGATATATCTCGGAACATGCTACACAACAGACAATAAATTTATTAGTTTATCGAGGACGTTACATTTGAATAAAAAAAAACTTTTAACGGATTAGCTTGTAGACGGTATAATAAAATAAAAATAATAAATATTTCTGTTGAAGATGTCTAAGGACTTTATAAAGATAAAACACTGCAAGAGCAACTAAAATACTGTGCAACTGAAATACTGTGTCAGCCTTCAAAGAATAACTATGCCAAACGAAAAAGAAAAGTGTTAAAATTTAAAAATTATGATAAGTTAAATATCCCGTTTGTTTGTTGTTGTTTGTATCTTTAATTGTTCCTTTTGCTGCCGTAGAAAATGATCTGAATCAATCAAGTACAAGAAAAATACAAGAAAATGTCCTTTGTTGAGCAGCTAATAAAGTAGTTCATTGTGCTAACGATAATATGTTAGATAGAAAGAAATTGCGTTATAAATTACAAAAAATTTAAAGCAAGCAGTAGATTCTGGATTATTTCTAAGAATAGTCCATCGCGTACTCAAGTTTAATCAGTCGAGGTGGATGGCGGATGGTATTGATTTAAATACGAAACGTTCTGCTGTTGCTAAAACTGACTCTGAGAAAAACTTTTTTCAAGTTAACGATTAATTCGGTGTTCGGTAAGACAATGGGGAAAATTAGAAAAATAGTAAACCTTGAAATTGTTAATGATATAAATATCAGCGGAAATAAATTAGTTAATGATTATGGTTTTGTTGGTATGAACATATTTAATAAAAATATTGTTGCAATACAACCATGAAAGAGACATTTAAAGTTAAATAAACCAATTTATGTTGGTGCAGCTGCTATTGATATTTCAAAATGGCTAATGTACGACTTTCACTATAATTGTATCAGAAAGCAGTGGCCAGATTGGGAGATGCTATTTTCAAATACAGACCCGCTAGTTTCTAATATAAAATATGAGGATGTCTATCAGGATATTTACAATAGTAAAAATCTATTTGATTTATCAGATTATACAGCGATTAGTGGATTTTATGATGATACAAATACAAACGTTATTTGTTAAATGAAACACGAATTTATGTTTGTTGTAGAGACTTTGTGTCACTAAGTAGTCATAAGTATGCTGTAATATTAGATGACAATAGACTGACAAAAAATGTATTCCTCGTCAGTATGTAAAATATATATGAAATTTGATGACTTTAAAGCAGTGCTAAGCAATGATGTCAGTTTTATCGAAACAAATTATATCAGAACAAATCGTCACAACTCGAAACGGATACGATTATAAAACGTGGACAAAGTAATTTTGATGATAAAAAATATTACGAGGACGGTAGTAGTACACTAGCTATTGAACATTATGCAAGTAGTAGCAGTGATATTTTTAATTAATTTTGTAAAATTTTAAAATGTTCGAAAATTTAACATTAGTCAATTGATTTAATAGTCAAAGAAACACAACTCAGTCTTATTTATGTTTCGAAAGGAAGATAATATGTCTTCCAGCTAGTACAAATAGCTATAAAGGGTTAGGTTAATGTAGGTTATTTTCAGACTGTCTTTTCGTTTGCAACATAGAGCTATATCAAAGAAAATCATCTCTTACGAAATAATACATTAATTTTAAAACCTTAGAATGATAAATATATTTGTGTATAACGCCGTACTGAAACAAGTGCTTTATCGATTGCGTAAGGCTTGGTTGATATACAGCATTTATTGAATTCCAGGCTGTTTGCAATTTGTAAGGCGCACTGCAAATAAAGCTTAGGTGAAGTAGATTATCAATTTTCAGATTGTCTGTCTGTAATATATAAAGCACTGTATCAGGACTAGAAGTCTGGCTGGTTGTGATTTACAAAGTGCTGTATCAGGACTAGAATTTTGTTTCTGACCTGTAATGTATTAGTCGCAGTATCATGATTAGAAGTTTGTCTGACTTGTAATGTATAAGTCATTTCGTTTTATATACACAAACGGCAATATGTTTTAATTTTAAAATCATACATTTTAGATTCATTTACAAAATACGTTTATAAAAAACAAAACTCTAATGCTATCGTGTTTCTTAACTACATAATAATTTTTGAACATAGATTCACAACTGAATTTCATAACTCAGTGTTAGAATACTGGATTCTCACACTGATGTCCTGGGTTCGGTTCCCGTTACGGACGTTAATCAACTAATCAACGGGTAGGCTCTGGAACGCCAATTCTTCCTAAGGATGGGTAGAACCGGAGAAACACTCGAAATCCACAACAGAAAAATACATTCTTCCACCACTTTCGCTGGATGTACTTTCGCTCTCTCCGGGGTTTGATTATAGGGCGAGTGTACAAAGTCTGTTAGATGTAGATAAGGCCCACACCCACCCTTTTGTATGTGCCGTCCTTAATTAAGTTTATGTGTTGTGCTGTCTTCCTAAAAAATACTATTTGTTGTGCCGTCATAGTCATAAAAGCATATAATCATAATCCTATGATGCTATTGCTGTGTTTGTGCCGTCTTCAAAAAACAGTCCTCTCTGGGGATTATTATTTTTATTTTTATTGTTTAATTTTCTATAGAGTTATAAATTTAATTATGAAATTATGAAATAAAATATCGAACATGATGTCAATAAATGTCATTGGATCATCTGTCCAACTTCTTATTCGTTCGTCATTTTCAGTTGAGAAAAACCATACCCCGATCCATATTTCAGTGATATACGGGAACCAGAAGTTTTGATACAATTCCTTATTATTCTAGTTGTTATGCGAATATAGTTTGAGGCTGTCCAAATCGAATTAAATCTCTTACAAAATGTGTTTGTCAGATCAAATCCAACATGTCTCTTTGATTGACGAAAGGACATTTTATATTAATATTGTATTGTTTAATTATATTAATATTTTATTGTTTAATTATATTAATATTTTATTGTTTAATATGACATTCTAAACTAGGATATTCTTCCTACAATAAAATCACCTCTCTACAAATTTTTGATGTGGTTTGGGGTTAAAAGTCATTATATTGATCTAGAAATGGCTGATGAAGAAAATGTCACCATAGAAGGATATTTGGAAGGTGGTGTTGGGTCTCAGAGCGAGAAACCTCTTTTGAGAAATGAATCCATATATCTTTACTTCTGCATCTTTGAAGCGTGCAGAATAAATTATTTAATCTTACGAGTGATTTACCTGGTACTTTAATTTGAACGGCTTAATTAAAGAAGAAATACATTTTTCCTCTGCGGCACTTTAATGAAGACAAATATATACAACTGAAACGATAAAGTATCACAGAAAAGGAGTTTCAGTCTTTTGGATATGTACAAGGTTATCACAGCAATAATAAGTTATTATTTTGTTTGGAAAATTAAAAGCCGATGTTATATTTTAAAACATAAACATCCCTTCATATTTTGCCTTACGTATTTCATGTAAATCAAATGATGCTAGATGACAAATGCAAACTATTTTCTTTTTTTTCTTCTCAAATCTTTTCAAAGTAAGACCTGGCAGAGCTAATTTACATATTTTAAATGAATATGAACTAAGTAATGTAATATAGAGGCACCTAAGAGCATTTTATACTTATGACGTCAAGAATGTCGAATAGATGCTTAATACACGGACCGTGTGCAACTGTTAATTGCGTGCGTACAAAAGCTTCTAATAAATCTACTTTTAATTTCAGATTACTGTGCAACTTCCCCAGTCTGCAATTCAGCAACTACAGCTGTGACAGATAGATTTGCTGTGGGAGGCACTATATTCACGATTAACGTCCCTAACCGTGCTTCACTCTCTGGATCACAGTCGTACACAGTATACTCGGAACATAAATATTTCACTGTGTCATCGTCAGGTAGCTAACTTCTTCCAAAATAATATAATTAACTGAAAACTAAAAGGGCGAAAGCTTAAATAAATTAATTTCGACTTAACGTTTGCTATATTTTACGCCTTGATTAATTAAACAAAATGTCCAACTGAGCCTGATATTGTCCAACTGACTATCAGTTGCCTCATACCCACATTAAGGATTAAAAAGGCAAGAAATCTTGGCTAATAACATGCTTTCTTTAGACATTGATTCTAATGAATATATTGATTGTATATGCCATGATAACAATTACTTCAAGATCTTTCTATTTCATATTGTATTTTCATCCTTACTTGATAAGCCTCATAAGACTCAATGACCCATAGTCAAAGTTGTTCAAATCAAGCTGAGTTATATTTTATTGTCATGTATATGTATATTTTGTGTAACTCCTAGTACAAGATTTTATTTAATTTTTGTAATTTTTATTCTTGGTTGAAATTTGTATAGAATATCTTTTTTATATAAATTTATGTACGAGACCTGACTCTATTAAGAATGCAAATTACAAAGGATCTATAAATAGATGCTTAGCATGAATCGACTATTAATTATAATAATAATCTTAATAATACGTCTTAATGACATGGGATTTCGAAATTTCGGGAATAATTCAGTATTTTTCTATTAGTTGATCTTGGTCACTTGAATCGGCAAAGTTACCGCAAACTGAATGAATAACGAAATTTTAGTTTGTGATCATAGAGTTGTAACACTATCTTCAGTAACAGATGATTTATTTGCATAGTCTGATATGTCTTAAAACGATGATGTTTTGTGTCAATTTAGCCAAATTGGTCTTAAAGATGTTTTCTCCATTTTAGAAGTAGCAGCCTGTTCAGTTTGGTCAAATTCTTGATCAGCTCGGTTTGACAAGAAATTGTATAAATATTCTTTTTATAGTAATGGCGGACATATTTGATTGACAGTCGTTATCCTCTTAGCATTTTTAAATTACTCTATACCAGGAAGTTTCCTGTTCGAGTGGTTAGACTATTTGAGTGGGTTTATTTTAGAATAAGTCATCTTTTTTGTTTTTTCAATATTTTTGTAGATACTTCAAAATCGGACAGGAAAAAGGCACTATTTGTATCAACGGGTGAGACACGTATGCCAAGATACTTTCTGTCAAATGTTTCGAAATTCTCCAATGTTGTGTTTGAGAATAGTCGTTAGAGGTCCGATTTGTTTAATAGCGGCCATATTTGATGATTAGTTGGCGTCAACCACACAAATGTTGAAGGTTGCATGACATGATATTTTAGCACAAATTTGGTCGAATTCTGTTTGAGAAGACGTCGTTTCAATCCTCTTCAAAAAGTAGCTGTAACTGCCATATTTTTGACGCACAATCAACATAATTCACACAAACTGTTAAACCCATTATGACAAAATGCATTACGCTAAATTTGGTCAAATTCTACTGAGCCGTTGTTGAGAAAAATTAATTAAAGTTTATGCCTGATTTTGCTAACAGTAGCTACATCTGATGGTCGATTGTCATTATTTGCAAACCAACGGAAGCTTCTATACCCCATTATTTAGAGGAAATTTGACCGAATTTTGTTGTTGAGTGCATTGCTTTTTTTTCTTTTAAACAGAAGCATTTATTGCAATGATCTTATAATTTTAGAAACGGCGACCGTTTTTGATGCCAGATCGGTATTATTTGCATGCATCTGAGAGTCTTTTAGATCAGGACAAATTTTAACAAGGCTGGAAATGGTCAAGTGGTCTTTAGTAAGAAATTTAACAAAGCAAATGTTAACGGACGAAGGGCAGTTGACCGCATCCCTACGCAGGGCATTAGAAACAACGTTATTTTATTTTGAAGTCATATGCGGTGTAAAAACGTCTAAGAAAAGAATTTAATTTAGTTCCCAAGGCTAAGCGAAATATTATGTGGTATTTATAAATATTACCTGTTTGACTCTATTATAGATTCGTGGTCTGTGACCAGTACGTGAATTAATTTCACTCCGGCGACTGGTAAGGTCAACGCTAATGCCAATTCAACAGTCCAAATTTTTGGTTATGTTAAATGTTTCTTTCCAACATCCTAGGCATAATCAGAACAACAGCGTCCTTGTCTGCAATCTATCCTTCTACTCGGTACTATATTGACGCTCGGGTGTACGATACAGCTGCTTGTTCTTTTGCCTACTGCCAGTTTCAGGTGGATGTCACATTTACCAACGATGTAAGTGTTCATTTAAGCTTGATATTACTAATTTACAGTCATAGTCCTCGTTTAATATTGGTGGCAGAAGATTTTACAGCGAAACTGTGTCATGAGTGTAAAATAGGATCCTAGATACCTGTACGTGTTCGAAAATAAAGATCTGTTAGAAAAAGCCCCCAAGAAATTTCGTGTTGAATCGGATCATCACACAATTGACCTTGGACGTTTAAAGGCACGTTCAATATATTACCTAAATTATAGAGCAAATAATAAAATAAATCATGAACTTAATGGACGGAGTAGCAGAGATCTGAGCATATATATATATATATATATATATATATATATATATATATATATATATATATATATATATATATAAGTACGAACCCTCGTATAAAAAATTAACAATTTAAAGTTAGAAAAACATAATGAAATGAAAATGATATTTAAATGGTACATTTTCCCCCTAGAAATAGTTCCAAAATGTATGCGAACAAAATAACCGTTTTTTAAAATTGATAAAACATTTCTTCACTGAATCATTGTAGTATATAGAACTCAAATCATCAAAACAGTTCGATAAATCTGCTTTCTTTTTTCAGCCGATTTCCATTTTAAACTTGGGAGCAACAGCTGTCGTCTCGATTCATGAAGACACAGTTATAGAAACTACACTCTACACTATACAAACATCCGATGCAACGGTAGACGACAGTGTGACGTGCAATGTTACCTCAACAAGTCCCAGCAATACTTTTTTCAAGACAAAAGAAACCTACCCTGGGTCGGACGGTATGTTGAATTTTATCTGTAACTATAAGGAGGCCACTGAATGGCGATGACTGCCGCAAATTGTTATCTAATTTTACATATGTGTTCCTATTCCCGAAGAATGGAGCATTTGAATATTCTTTCCTATGCACCTAAAATATTGTAGTACTGGTGTAACACAATAAAAGTATTAGAGAAAAAAATCTATTTCAATTTGCATTAACTTTGTATTGAAACTACACCTTTTCGCTACATTTACTTATTATTCACTCCAAGATCACATTCCTTAGGGGGAAGGGGCGCTCTGTTGAATCTATATCATGAATCAGCTGGGGCTAATTACCGTAAGGTGTCCTTGGGCAAGGCACTTTATTCGGATTGCCTGTGCACTAAATAACCTACTTCTGTTACTGTGACGCAAAACACTGGGTTATTAAATCAACAATTCTACGACTTTAGGTTAGCTTGAAATATATCCGATTTTCTGTTTTCCGTCTCACAAGTAGAACCCTTGACAGAATGCTAGAATGCTAAAAGATGAAAATAGCTAAAATAAATTTTGTGATATTGGATTTATTGTTTAAAAATAGAACCGTAGAAATTTCCATCTCCAGCATGATGAGAGAACATGCAATTATTGTATCCATAGGTGCAGTTGTTTAATGTTTGAAATTTATTCTCACTTGATTGGCTATATAAGAGAAAGCAAAAGTATAAGTTTGTGTCTCAACGCTGTTGTAAACTGAAATTAATTAGGCCATGTTGAACATTGACGATCAAACTTGAAAGAACACATCGTAGACATAGTCCTCTTTTGTGTCAAATACAGTATTGGACGCAACCATCTTTTTACAAATCAGCTGTAAATTTGAAGGGTTTTATAATTCTTTACATATTTAAAATTTGTCTTTGCTTGTTAATATCCCTGCATTCATTTAATGATACATAGGGCGTATAATTAGCATGCTAGTAGAAGCCCAGAGTTGAGGCAACTCTAAAGGTGTCGCGAGGCTGATTGTGTTCTAAGACATGGTAAAGAATCTTACAAACCTTGAACACTGAACTGGA
Organism: Potamilus streckersoni; assembly: GCA_016746295.1. Taxonomy (NCBI): domain Eukaryota; kingdom Metazoa; phylum Mollusca; class Bivalvia; order Unionida; family Unionidae; genus Potamilus; species Potamilus streckersoni. Next base: position 1,740,639 of record JAEAOA010001148.1, on the reverse strand, counting down.
GCTGCTTGTTTCTAGCTCAGAGAGTTCGGAGAATTCGAGGTCTGGCCATTAAAGATCTGATTAAAAAGGAGGTCTGACAGACACCGTTTAGACGTCATGAATTGCTGAGCTTAAAAATCACAAATTGATTACTTCAGTGCCAATTATAAAAGTGAAAAACTTTATTTAAAAGATAGCGTTATATAGCGATACCTACGCCTAACACGAAGTGCAACGATTTGTCGGACATACCTTGATCGTAGCTTGTCAGATTTTTTCGAAAATTTTACCACAGAGAATATGACAGATCGTACATCGAGTCCTCAAATGAATAATCGCCTACAGTTATCAGATTTCTTCATGCTTCGGTAAAATTGCTTACATTTTGAAGCTTAAAAAGTAAAACGAAGATAAGATTACGATACTTATACAACAGTCTGTGTATGTCGGGTTGTTCAATGCGCCTAGGCCATTTTGAAATGAAACATTTAGTTTTTTTATATCCTTCGTGGATAGCACTCCTGTTTTGCTGACGCTTATAAGAACAAAAAATCTGAGAATACATTTTGAATTTGTTGTCAAAAAATTTCCTTGAGAATTTCGACTATTTTGCCAGCAGCTTTTTTTTTGTTTCAAATGCAAAGAAAGCAAATTTCATTTTTTCCATATGTTTTGCCTAATATACTGAAGAAAAATGTTAAAATGCTTGTATTGTATGCTTTACAGTGTACCAGATATTAAGCAAAGCATATCCAGGGTTTGCCCATGATACGTGCAATCAATATAGGATCAACATTGAATGCTGGGATAGTTATGGCTCCAGGGCAAGCGGTTACCTCACAGTCAATATAGAAGATAACCAATCGCCTGTCTTCATCAATTTAGCAGGTATGAAATCGAGTCACATATATGTTGAACGGACACAAACTGTCTGGCATACACGTTTGTATACATTTGATAACTATATATATATATATATATATATATATATATATATATATATATATATATATATATATATATATATATATATATATATATATATATATATTGTTTGTTTTTTTTTTAATTTTTTTCCTGTTTGTTTAATCTGAGTTGACCTTTGATGTTTGGATTTGATATATAAATACTGTAAGGCGACAAAGTCAAACGTGTCAAGATGTAATACGATAGAAAATTCTAATTCCTATCTTTTGATAAAGATTATGCCACTACTCTGGCAAGAATACGCGTGTTTTTAATATGTCGATGACTTTTATGTTAGGAATTCAGTAGTCCGTCTGTCAAAGCTGAACACACAAACATGAAAATAAACCCCCTGATAGGCACTTTCAAGAGACTAATTTCTCTTAAGCATTTTCATCAACTCAAACCGAATGAGCATTTCAAATGATTCTCTATGTGTGCATGTTATTTAATCAGAACATAAATACATGTATCCTATGCATTTTAATGACAATGCTGTTAAAATCCTCCGATGTCTATCAGTATTTTGCGGGTTTAGTCTTGCATTGGTAATTAGGATTAGACTTAGAGTGAGTCACCTAAGGATGACCAAGCAAAGAACTGGGATTGCTATGCATATAACTAAACTGATTCCAGTAACTAAAGTCCAAAAATTTAGTAACTTAGACCTAAAATTTAATATCTATCAAGTACATATGAACTATAGTTCAAGCTTTGACTTTGTTCAGAGAATCGATCGTTCCGCATATTTAATCACGTGACCTGACATGTTGACCTTCGATACACATTCATTATTGAGCAAAAACATATGGTTCAATTAAAGTGATAAATTTATTAACACTGATTCTTATTATTCTTCAAAATGTGCAATTTTCAAGTTTCATAATGTATTCTGCAATATGCAAAAGTTTTATTTGATTTCAAGTTCTTATAGTAATCAACTAAGCGTTTTATTTCAATAAAACATGGCAATCAATTTTAAAGTTGCTTGAGAACATATTCGTGTACAAGGAAATTCATTTTAATTAGGTGTGGTGTGGTGTTTATAATTTTTAACGTAGCTTTTAACAATTTTTCAGTCATATCGCTACGATGTCTGCAGTGTGGCAGTTTATAGTGACTGTCAAAAATACAAGGTCCATATTGACAACTTTTCACTAGTTTTAATCGAAAAATTGATTAGTTCTTGCAAAATACGCAAATATTTACGTATCCAATTAATTATTGCAACAATCAACTTGTAGGAGGAATATGGTGAATTAAAATAATGTATGGAGGGGTGTCTAATTACGCTCGCTGATTGGATAATATGTTATCGTTACTAAGAAATGGAGATGGGTCAATTCACAAGTACCAAAGGTTTTCATTTTAGCTTCTACACGCATACATGTGGATCCTGCTACTACTTTTGCTGGCACTGCTATATTTACTGTGACAACTACAGACGCGGAAAATGACAATCTTTTCTACAACTATACGATTTATAACCAACGGACACCTTTCAACATGAGTGCAAGTAAGCAATATATCTCTGTATTGGATTTGTTTTCTAGATCTTAAAATATGATCACTTCATACAAACAAAGCAACAGCTACTGTTTCAACTAATGAAGATGATGAAGATGTTACTCTTGTGCATGATAATGATGATAATGATGGCAGTGTATGTGATGGCCATAACGATGTTGATGCTAATGGAAATGATCATAATTATAATGATGGCAGTGTCGTGATGATGATGATGATGGTTGTGAGTGGTGGTCATGTTAATGATGATTATAATAATGTGTGTGTGATGGTAAGGATAATGATAATAATGATGACAGAGTGCGGAGTTCACGATGATTATATTATTGTATTGGGATACTGCTGCTGCTAAAGACGATGATGATGATAATATGATGATGATGATGATGATGACTGATGGTAGTAAGTGGTAGTTATGATGATAATAATGATGACTGTCTTGTGGTCACTATAATGATGCGATTGATGACAGTGTGATGACGACGGCGATGATGTGTGATGGCATGATGATGATGATGATGATGATGATAATGATGGTAGTGTGTGGTAGTCATAATATTGATAATATCGATGGTAGGGTGAGATGTCATAATAACGATGGTAGTGTGGTGATCATGACGATGATGAGATTGATCGGATGATGATTATGACGATGATGATGATGATGATGATGGCAGTGTGTGGTAGTCATGGTTATGATGATATCAATGGTAGAGCGTGGTGCTCATGATGTTGATAATATTGAGCGTTTGTGACTTTACTATGATAATGATGGCAGTGTGTGGTGAGCATGATAATGGCCAAATCAAATGACTGATGGCAGTGTGTGGTGAGCATGATTATAACCAAATCAAATGACTGATGGCAGTGTGTGGTGAGCATGATAATGGCCAAATCAAAGACTGATGGAAATATATGGTGAGCATGATTATGGCCAAATCAAATTACTGATGGCAGTGTATGGTGAGCATGATTATGGCCAAATCAAATGACCAAATAGGTTTGAAACAGCTCAGAAGCGCCCAGCATGAATACCATTGAAAAATCCGATGCACAGAGTAAATATATGCGTGATTGTAAAACTTATTTGCAATATGACACATTGTTAACATTTAATCGATGAAGCATGACCTATTTTATAATGTTAACATGTGTTCTTCACGTAACCTTTTGTGTTCAAGTTATTGCTCTCTCTCTCTCTTTCTTTCTCTCTCTCTCTCTCTCTCTCTCTCTCTCTCTCTCTCTCTCTCTCTCTCTATATATATATATATATATATATATATATATATATATATATATGCAATAAACTGACGACGAAGAGTGCAAGCAAGTATCTAACTAGCCTGAGCGCATTCGACTCTTAATGAGTCTTTTTCAAAGGCATAACCAAAACATAGACAAAGCAAACCATGGTTGTTTATACATGAATTAAACCTATAGATGCATTGTCTCAACCAACCTATATATACTTGTTGCGGATACTGAGAAATATTGGTAATTACCTGAACATCTATGAGCCATAGCGACATCTATTATTTGTGTACATCTATGTAACGTAAATTATATCCCGGATATTTTATTCATTTCAGATATTTTAGTCTTATAGTAGTAATTAAAGAACACTAAGAACATTTAGAAAAGTTTGAAAAAAATGTGTCTGCTGCAATGGATAATTCTACTTTTGCATAGCTTTCTTTTTCTAGTCCTCTTGGTTTAGGGTTTAGACCGCTTGGTTTCAATGTTCAAAGGCGACGTATCCTGTAAGATTCCTTTTCCTTTCTGGTTTCGAAACTCCAGTTGGGATTGTTAGCAATTGCGATAAGTGTTATATCACTAAAAATGTGCCCAGGAGAGGAGAAGTGTTCTGCTTTTGTACAGCTTTTTTGTCATCCAATCAGATCTATGAAGGTTTATCCTTTTGTGTAGCATTTCAGTTTCTCTGACATACTGAAGGCTACAGATCTTACATGTGATGAGATAAATTACATTCTTTGTTTTGCATTTTTTATTTGGACGTATATGTTTAGTTTTTCTCAAGTCACTATGCTAGTGAATTTCCTGGTCTATATCATATGTTGGCAGGTTTTGCATCTTTTATCGCCACAGGGGCCAGATTGACTAGAGTGGTTTTGAGTAGTGATTGGCGTTAGCTTCGCGCTGACAAGAATGTTCTTGAGATTTTTGGTCTCCGGTAGGCTACGACAGGTTTGTTCGGAAGGATTAGGTTAAGTTCGTCCAACAATTCCACGATGGGCTAGTGTTTCGCGATGATATTACCTACTTTAGGGTTGTCTGGATGGTAGGTCAGGCTAATTGGTATCCACTCAGCATATTCCTTCTTTCCATATTTGAGTAGGTTATCGCGGTCTGTTTGTTTAGCACTTTGGATTGCGTCTGCTAACAACCCCAACTGGAGTTCCGAAACCATGAAGATAAAGGAGTTTTACTTGATTAGCCGCCTTGGAACATTGAAACCAAGACGTTAAAACCAAGAAGACTAGGAAAAGAACGCTATGCACTAGTAGAATTATCCTTTGCATCCGACACATTTTCTTTTCAAACTTTTCTAAATCTCCTTGGTGTCTTTTAGTTACTTCTCTAAGAATAAAATATCCGGATTATAATCAAATATCCGGGATATAATTTGCGTTACATAAATGTACACAAAATAATAGATGTCGCAATGGCCTATAGATTTCTAGGTAAATACTATATTTCTCAGTATTCGCAACAAGTCTATATAGGCTGGTTTATTAATAATGTATCTGTAGGTTTAATTCATGTAGAAACAACCATAGAGCCTTACAAACACAACACTTTTTATGCTTTAGTTGTTTGTTTTGTCTATCTTTTGTATATGCCTTTGAAAAAGACCCATTAAGAGTCGAAAGCGATCAAGCTAGTCAGATATTAATTTTGCACTGTTCGTCGTCAGTTTATTGAATCTATCTCAATCAATCTCTGACACACACTTGATCCCTTGCTAGATCCTATGCACTGGAAAGGGCTGTTATTCGTCGCATGATTTGTTTTCTTCATATATATATATATATATATATATATATATATATATATATATATATATATATATATATATATATATATATATAACTGACAACTCAATATTGCCATGAACGCGAATTGTTCTTTCAACAGATGCCGTGGTGTCCCTACATAGAAATATATCAATCCATGAGGAAGATGGAGCCATGTATTGGATATATATTTGTGTGTATGATCTACACAGTCATGTATGTGGCAACCTGACTGTTACTTTCACATGTGAGTCAATTGTTTTAAACAGTTGAAACTTCCTAAACGCACTGCAAAATTATTTACATTAAATAATATAGGATAAAGTCCGCACACCATTACTGTTGTAAAATTTTGTGAAATCTTAAATAACATATGTTTACCATTATGGATTCAGTTGAATACATCTGACCTTTTAAATGTCCCTTGCTGCTTTGAAAAGAATATATATACGTTAAGTCACTCTAACATTATTATTCAAGATGGCTTATGTCTATTACAACTTTTTGTTTCTCAAATTAAAGTTTTATTTATGAGTTCAACCAACGTAAACAAAGTTTAAAAATTATATAATATATTGGCGCCATCTAACTACAAATAAGACGAATGACTGAAGCATCTGAACACAGATTTATTGCTTATTACTTGTCAATGCCTGCATAAGCACGATTACACACCCCTCATGTTTTTGCCATTGGATCCACACAACTGTCTAATTGTGATTCTTTTATCAAATGTAAGAAACAAAAAGCATTTGAATGCATCATTAACATATATGAGAATTCTCGTCTGTATCCTTCGCTTAAACCAAACGCATTCAAATTGCACTGAAAGGTGGGCACATAATTAAAAGTGGCAAACCCTGATGAATTACCATCTGTTAATAAAGGCATCCTATTCAAGTGCTCTATTTGTATAACAATTTTGTCTTAAACCAGAAATGAATGCCAAAATTCAGTTAATTATCAACGGAATGTCTTGACTGAAATATAACACAATTTGCCTTCCTAAGTTTAATCGGTTAGAACAATACAGGGGGTGGGTGGTGTGATAGAGCAAGCAATTTTACCTGAGACTAAGTTCTCATTTTTACAAATCGGAAAAAGCTATTTTCTTATGTGACATTGTAACCACGTGTTTCATTAGATATATTTATATTTGCATTTTGTTCTAATTTAAAATTATTTTTTGCAACACCTAAAATGTTAAATTATACATTCCGGTTTTCCTAGCATCCAAAACGAGACCCATTATAAGCAATTTGCCGGCTTCAGTGGCAGTTCTTGAAAGTTTGACGAGCGGATCAACTATATTTATTGTGTCAGTCACCGATCCTGATATAGGCGACATCCATAATTTCAGCATGAGTGTTACACCGGATGGCAGTATTTCCAAGTTTTCTCTAAATTTCTTAAGTAGGTATCATGTTGAAATCCATATTTTAAGAAATGTGGTTTAAAAAAATTAATCGTGGTATGTACAATTCAATGAGTTTGGAAGCATTGAACTTATTTGACTAAAGACAGTTCTAGATCCATATAAATCTCTGTCTGAACATTTTTATAATTCTGTATTACACGTGCTCGGGTTGATTGCTAATTCGAAACTAGTCTAATTCGGCTAGCGAGTAAATTAAACTGGAATTAGTTTAAAAATCGCAATTTAAAAGGTCATCCTGAATGAGTTGTCCTCTATTATATTTTGATGTGATTTTTCCCATGTTCTCTGAACCAGGAATTTTGTTTTCCTAATGATACAATTTTTTGTTAGTTATATTCCGTGGTCATATTACATTATCTTCATATTTCTATCAAGTTAGGATTGTATCGATTACTATTTGAAAAGTGAGTCAATGGTATCAATAAGCAATACGTTTCGTAAGGTTAACTTTTTTTAGAGAAAAAAATACATCGATGTAAATATTAAAATGCACAAATATGAAACAAGTAAAGAAATTTTTGCCGCAACAAATGTACATATATTGTTTTCTTGCTTTATTTCAGCTGGGGTACTTTCTCTTGCTTCTGGTCAAGCGTTTGATTATGAAACGTTGTCATTGTACCAGGTCACTTTCAGTGTTCGAGACCAATATCTATCGGCGAACCAGTCTAAAATATTAAACATATCAATAACAGACGTAAATGAAGCACCATACTTCATCAGAACAATACCGGACATAACCTTTGGCGAAGGAAAGGTGTGCAAAGATTTATCACTTTTAAGGCCTCCTGAATTCAATGGAAGAGTTTCGCTTTTTATACCATTATATATATATATATATATATATATATATATATATATATATATATATATATATATATATATATATATATATATATATATATATATATATATATATATATATAAAACATACCATATTCGAGATATTTAGGAAAAAAATTAGTGATTATTTAATGGAAGAGTTATTACAGCTAGACTAAATACAATATCCTGATAAAATATCATTATTATTATTATTATTATTATTATTATTATTATTATTATTATTATTACCGTCAACAACAAAATGAAAGTGTTTGTCAGCATTAATGATACAAGTTATAAAATCATCGCACGTAATGTATTTTAGTGTTTTTAATATGTGTTGGCGTTCGTCCTACTACAGTGTATTTGATATGGGTTTTAAAAAATATCTACTGGCCATCAAAGGTAGACTATTGGTCTGTAAGAGACTGCTGAAATGTCTTCCAATTCTTTCAAAATAAATATTCCCCTGATCAAACTCGGACTACACTAATATACATAGCTCATATCCGAATTCATAAGATCACTATATCGCCTGAACATAGTCACCGTGGCTATGTGGATAGCGTTGGAGACTCACGATTAGAAATTTTAAATTTAATTTACCCAGACTAGGCTGGGTCTTTTGCCATGTTGTCTTGGGGAAATGCACATTGCTCCAATTATTTCCCCACAGTGTAACACCATGTACGCTGTTGTGTCGTTAAACTTCACAAACAAGCAAATAAATATGATGCCTGAATGATCAGAAAATATACCATATCCATTAATGATGAATAAATGTGATACATTCTGTAAGTGTATTTTATCAACATTTCTTCATCTTTGCACTAGAAGAAGTTCTGTCATTCTCCTGTGTCCAACACGGTACTCTCTCTCTCTCTCTCTCTCTCTCTCTCTCTCTCTCTCTCTCTCTCTCTCTCTCTCTCTCTCTCTCTCTCTGCATAAAACGGCTATGCTAGGGCTTTGGTTTGGACGTCCCACAGAAACTCACTTTGAGTGGACATTTCTAGTTGCATTTCACAAAATCCAAATGGCTACATCTTGAAACCTGTGCAGTATTTGTTTCCTCCTGCGCGACAAGCTTTCAATGTTTTAGTCCTTTAATTAGAGATACAAGAAGGCGAAAATAAATAAATATAAAACATTATTAAAAAGATATTATCCAACAATACTGATTTTCTACAACATCGAATGTGTTTTCTTTACCACCAATATCATTGGCCACTGGGCTTCTTATGTGAATTAACTGGAAATGTCACATTGTCGGAATATGGAAATCCAGAAAAGGTGCATTGCATTTATAAGCCTCTTACAACACATTTCACTTAATCGGAAATGCAATTCTAAGAAGATTTTTCATTTTGTCTTCTTCTCGATTCTGCCCTTTTACCTCGTACCACAATTCAAAACAAGAAATATATATACACACACACACACACACACACACACACACACATATATATATATATATATATATATATATATATATATATATATATATATATATATATATAAAGAATACAGATCATATGGTGGCGAATAACAACCCTTTTAAGCGTACTGGATCCACCAAGGGATCACGTGTGTCAGGGATTAATTAAAATAGATGCAATAAACTGACGACGAACAATACTAAACTAGTAACTAACTAGCCTAAGCGCTTTCGACTCTTAATGAGTCTTTTTCAAAGGCAAATACAAAACATATATACGACAAACAAATAAACACAAAAACGTTGTGTTTGTAAACCTCTACATGGCTTTCTTCACATGTGCTAAAACTATAAATACAACCAGCTTGTATAGACTAGTTGCGGAAACTGAAAACGTTGTATAATTCCCTAAAAGTCTACAAGCCAAAGCGACATCTATTTTTACTTTTTGTACATATGTAACGCAGATTATATCCCGGATATTTGATTCTATACCGGTTATTCTTATAGTAAAAAATGATTTTACCTACTTTGGGATTGTCTGGGTGATAGGTCAGAATAAATGGTATCCTATCAACCTTTTCTTTCTGTCCATATCTGAGTAGGTCATCTGAGTTGGCAATCCAAAGAGCCAAACAAACCGTGATGACCTACTCAGATATGGACAGAAAGAAAAGGTTGATAGGATACCATTTATTCTGACCTATCACCCAGACAATCCCAAAGAAGGTAATATCATCGCAAACCACTGGCCAACCGTGCAATCGTCAGACATACTAAACCTAATACTTCCGAACAAACCTGTAGTAGCTTACCGGAAACCAAAAAACCTAAAGGACATCCTAGTCAGGGCAAATCTAACGCCAATCGCTAGTCAAAATCAACCTAGTCAGTCTGGACCCTGTGGCGATAAAAGATGCAAAACCTGTCAACATATGATAGAGACCAGGAAATTCACTAGCACAGTGACTAAAGAAAAACTAAACATACATGGTCCAAACAAAACGTGCAAAACAGAGAATGTGATTTATCTCATCACATGTAAGATCTGTGGCCTTTAGTACGTCGGAGAAACTGAAAAGCTACACAAAAGGATAAACCTTCATAGATCTGATTGGATGACAAAACAGCTGTACAGAAGCCCGGTCGCAGAACACTTCTCCTCCCCTGGCCACACTTTCAGTGATATAATACTTATCGCTATTGCTAACAACCACAGCTGGAGTTCCGAAACCAGGAAGGAAAAGGAATCATACTGGATACGCCGCCTTAGAACATTGAAACCAAGCGGTCTAAACCAAGAAGACTAGAAATTGAAAACTATGCACTAGTAGAATTTAACATTTTCTAAATCTTCTTATTATCCTTCAATTTTTACTATAAGAATAACCGGTATAGAATCAAATATCCGGGATATAATCTGCGTTACATATGTACAAAAAGTAAAAATAGATGTCGCTTTGGCTTGTAGACTTTTAGGGAATTATACAACGTTTTCAGTTTGCGCAACTAGTCTATACAAGCTGGTTGTATTTATAGTTTTAGCACATGTGAAGACAGCCATGTAGAGGTTTACAAACACAACGTTTTTGTGTTTATTTGTTTGTCGTATATATGTTTTGTATTTGCCTTTGAAAAAGACTCATTAAGAGTCGAAAGCGCTTAGGCTAGTTAGTTACTAGTTTCGTATTGTTCGTCGTCAATTTATTGCATCTATATATATATATATATATATATATATATATATATATATATATATATATATATATATATATATATATATATATATATATATATATATATTCAGTTCCTCTGTATATTACTAGCCCGTATTATGTAAAGACAAACCCTCAAAAAAAATCAGACTTTAACCTACTGTTGTTTCGTATTTGCATTATGTTTCCTTATACCTTGTACATTTTTGTCACTATGTTTTTGCACTGAAAGATGCATTGCTTGTTCTCAAGTGCGCTGTTACCTTTATATAATTTATGATTTACAATGTTTTCCTCCGGCACTTAGTTTGGTTGTTTTCATATGATCTACTTGCTATACATTATATCAATACAAGTACCAAATTGTTTGAAAAGAAGATAACGAAATAACTACAATAAAGGCACTTTAATACAGTTCATGTTAATAATATGGTGGTCAAAATCAGTTTAACCATGCTTCCATTGTAAACTTCTTTTTTAAAATCACACACTGTAAACAGCCATTAACTGACTCACATGAAAACTATTGTATATTCACGATCACCACACAACATACTTTTGAAAATAATACTAATATTAATTGTATTCCTTATTTTATTGTACCATTGTCATTGGTATATACTTAATAAACAGACATTACAAACAAAAAGAGTGCAAAGCTCTTATATATATATATATATATATATATATATATATATATATATATATATATATATATATATATATATATATATATATATATATATATATATATATATATATATATAGTTTAATACAAACACTACCATCATACAGGTTAGAGAAATTAAATTCGTGCTCAACCGAGTTTCGAACCCAGGTCTGCGAGTAATCGGCACCCATCGCCTGACCTGCACGCACCAGCCCATATACCGTCATTTACATAGGAATCTGGGACTACTATGCATATATATGATAATTATTTACTAGGTCGTCATGCGAGTGTGTCTGCTACGCACAAGCTTGTATAACACCGATTCAGTGCCATCACTTTTGGTGATGCGTGCTTAGTCGTGACGGTATATGGGCTGGTGCGTGCATGCAAGGCGATGGGTGCCGATTACTCGCGGACTTGGGTTCGAAACTCGGTAGAGTATGAATTTAATTTCTCTAACCTGTATGATAGCAGTGTTTCTATTAAACTATTATTTCTGCCCACTATTATCAAAGATTCTACTACTTAATCCACGGATAGCACTGTCTGTTCTGTCTGGTATATATTTATAATTCTTTACATATATATATATATATATATATATATATATATATATATATATATATATATATATATATATATATATATATATATATATATCTGCATGATATTGCTTTCAAAAGGATTACATATTCACATTTCAGGCAGGGACAATAGTTGGTACCCCTTTCATACAGTGTAAAGATCCGGATCCGGCAGATGTATTGACATTTTCTATATCCGGTCTATATCAAGCGTATTTCAATATGAACGGAACCACAGGGAAACTAACACTTGCACAGGATTGGGATCTAGAATCAGGCAAAGCTACCAGCACTTATTTGACTGTTTACTGTGTAGACCCCACGGGATTGCAAGCTGCTACCAACTTAAATTTGAACATCACCTCAGTGAATGAGTTTTCACCAGTTCCTTCTTTGAGCACTGCCGGTATCAATATAACAGATCAAACGCAAATAACTGAAATTCTGTTAAATATCACAGCAACAGATAAAGATTTTGGTGATGACAGTTGCTTTCATTTCTACATCATTGGCTTCGGATTCGGTTCAAAATATTTCACAATTAATGGAACTGGTAATTTAGGTCAGCTCTCCCTTTTACAACATATTAAACTGAAATATGCATTCAATGCCACGTTCACTGTTGCTGTCAGCGACAATGAAACTTCCCCACTGGTATCTTCAGTTACAGTTACAATATACTATACCCCAACACCACCTGAACCGCAGAAACCACCTTCCTTCTGCACGTTGTGTACAAAAGAGGGTATAGCTGTAGTTAGTATTCTCGCAATAGAAGGCTTTACCATTTTTGTCATAGTTGTCTACGTTATCCTGAAGTACTCCAAACCTATATATGCAACAACACCTACGCCCTTTTCTTCCAGTCATCAGCCACGGTAAGTAGATAGCTGTATTTATTTTGATTAATATTAAAATGCTAGTTCCCCTGAGAGGAAGAGAAGAGCTCTTTTGATACTGGTTTGTTCTATCAAAAGGCATTATGGTCTAATCTTAAAATGTCATTCTCGATATGTCATTCTCGATAGATAGATAGATAGATAGATAGATAGATAGATAGATAGATAGATAGATAGATAGATAGATAAATAGATAGATGGATGGATGGATGGATGGATGGATGGATGGATGGATGGATGGATGGATGGATGGATGGATGGATGGATGGATGGATGGATGGATGGATGGATGGATAGATAGATAGATAGATAGATAGATAGATAGATAGATAGATAGATAGATAGATAGATAGATAGATAGATAGATAGATAGATAGATAGATAGATAGATAAAAAAAATGATTTTGTGATAATTGCCTCCATTCTCATTGTAATTTGATTGCATGTTATGTCTGTTTCCAAACCTGCGGTACAATCTTTGAAAGTCGTACATTGACTGATTGATATGGGGTCTTGAGTTTCGATGAAACAGGAGTAGCTATCTTACAAAATCTCTGAACATCAGTGACCTATATTAAGCTTTACGTATGGATGCATTTAAACTTTGTTGTTTTGTGTATATCTACTTACGAGAGATCCTATACATTATATATTAGATTATCGCCAAGTTCTAAAACCCTGGCAAAGATATTACCAAATAGTTCCAAACTATCAAATTTGGTATAACAATATATCATCTCTGTCTGAAGATAAAATAACAATATCGAAGCATGCCAATGAGGTCTGCCGAAAAATGACATTCGAATCAAGGACGAGATATAAGTCTCCCAATTAGTGGCAGTCACTCGAATATTTTCAGTAAATATTTATTGCATTAAGACATCAGACGAGCAAGATATAATACCCTTAGTTAACATATATGGACAAGTGCATTATCAAATATCAACACTGCTTGTGTTTGAGGTTTGTCAGATCTCTGTTTTAATATCAATACAGTCTCACACAACTCTTTGATAAAGGTTCGGTCCTCAGGTGGACTAGTGGTGTAAGGCGATAGCCTTCATATATGACCCACACATTATATATCTGTCCCTGTAAGTTCTTTTCTCGGCTTGACCAACATAGAAATGTAAGAACGCTTGCCAGTAGGTGTCCTGTTTTTCTGTACTGTTTTCTGGGGTCTTTCATGGTTCTTCCTCAGTCAAACATACTGACCACCATGTATAGCCTATCATTTGCTGAACGATGTCGTTAAACCACTTTTGGCTCGTTCTTATAGCTTTTTAATGTTAATATCTTATATTGCAATCCTACGGACAGTAATTAAATTTATTCATATTATTTAAAAATATTAAATGAGCCCTCGAAAATAATTATGTTTCAACTCATGAGCAATGACACGGATCAGAATATTGTCTCAGAGAGGAGTTCCACTGTGATTTAAAATGCAATGATAAAATTGTAAAAGGTATATATATATATATATATATATATATATATATATATATATATATATATATATATATATATATATATATATATATATATATAAAAGCATGTTTTGATCTTCATTACAAAGCAATTTTTTTAAATTAAAACAAAAGACATTTTGAAAGTTCAAGCAACTGGAATGGCATACTAGAATTTAATTGCAATCATATAATAGAAAGATGATATTATTTGTAGATTTGTATTGTAAAATTTAAAGAAGCACTTTTCTTTTCAGGATTTTCGAACAGAAGAAAAAGGAGCTTGATACGATATCACATAAGTCGGTAATATCCAATATCTCAGAATCATCGGAAGTATCAACTGACTCGGAGGTTTCTAACACTTCCAGTGGAAGTGATGGCTCAAGTCTTTCGAGTTACTCTCTCTCTCTCTAGATGCATGAGATACAAAGCCAATGAAAATAGAAAGTACGAAGATCAATCACCGATTTCAAATTTGTTGTCTCAGTCAGTTGTATTTCAGGGATTCGTTGAAGAGACAATTAACATTGTTTAAAGAGGCAAACTTAGCATGTTTCATTTTTCTATTTCATTTTTATTTCATTTTTATATCATTAAATGTAATTATTTTTATGATAATGATTATGTTAGCAGTGTCTGATACTTATTTAGAAACATCGTATTTAATTAGAACGTAACTATGACTCGTGTAAGCACGATTTTTGCATGACGGTTTTTTCATATTAAGTAAACAGTCTGAAATAGCTATGTAAATGATTGGTTGTGGCCCCTGTCATTACTAATAATACTTGTTGACATTCTATACTGCATTCTGGCTAGATTTCGAAATTTGCATGATTTCTTCATGCTTTTACATGGGGTGACGTATTAGTTTGCTTTAAATACTCAGTTACCTGCAAAATAGTCACATTTGAGAGACATGTTTCAACATCTTAGAGAATCGCATCATAACATATTGTAGAGTTTCTAATACCTTAAGAAGGTATTCCTGTGCTGGAAAGAGTTGTTCGTTCGTACGTATGTAGAACAACACGTGTCTTTTTATTGGTGATAAATGTACTTCATCTACCTTTTAAATAAAAATTATTTTCCCCGGAGAACTACATAACTGGATTTTGGAAAAAGACATTTGTTGAAATTATTTCTAAATATGAACAGAACAATACAATATGTGATTCACAGTGAAAATTCTGCAAATTTTTGTTATCCTTCTTCTGACGTCAACTTCCGCCATCTTGGAACGGATTGAGATTCAGACTACGTCAATTTAGAACTGTTTATTCACAGAATTTATGCATGTTTCACAATTTTAAGATAAATATTTGGATCTTCTTCGGAAATTGTAAGTCTTGTTTCATATTTTTATACTTGTCACCGTGTTTTCTAGGGAAATAAACTATTTTTGTTAAAATTTATGAAGCTTGTTGTCTTTGCTGTTTTCCTTGTTTCTTTAATCCAACCTATACGTAACACCCGAAAGGACAAAATAGTTGACTCTGCACGTAAAGAAACAATACATAATAATTTAGAGAAAGACTAAAAGAGTAGTCACAGTTTTCACTATTATAGGTTTTGTTAGAGTATCCATTAAAATGATTCCTGCTTTTCAATAGAAAATTAATTTAAAGATAAAGGGTATTTATTTTGACATAAAAAAAACACAACATAAACCAGAAACGTTCATTAGAATCCGCTGCTATATGAAAATGACCAACATAATCCCTGGAGATACAACTATGTAAATAATAGATTAAAGCCGAACGAAATAAAAGATTTCTAAACATTAGACGCACTTATTTGATCGAAGTGAGTTCTAACTACAATACATATGAAGAAGGAATTGATAAAATATTATTTTCGTGATAGCAAATATGGTTAAAACTTAAGAGCAGGTCGGGGAAACAATTTGTTGAACCACCTCGGTTAGAATAATCAGTGCTACTGGAAAAGGCAGAACAAAGTTTTACTCATGACCATATTGCTAACTATTTATTCGATTTATCAAACATGGCTGAAGCAGTATGTCCTGGATTATTGACATTATAATCAGCTGATGTGAAGACAATTGGACAGATTGTTTCTTTCCTAGGTGATCATGCCATTCTACTTGTTCAAAATCTTTTGCTTTGCATGTGGTGACAACGATGTATTAAGAATGCAATATCCTTTTGTTTGAAAAAAGTCTAAATATGACCAATTGCTTAAATATCCCATGACCTTTGTCTCTAAATCATGTACAAGTCCAAGCATAGTACAATTACCATTTCCATTTTATCGATATAGTTTTTGTCGAAGTTTTACTTTTTTCAGTGTCTATTCTTGAGGAGTATTTTGCATATTTTTAACTAGTTCCTGTAATAGTAATTTCTTTAATTAAGTACGTAGTCCAAGATCAAAGTCATCTCAAGGTTTCTTTAGTTATCATTTCATCAAATCAACCAACAATATTACCTAATTACGTTACCTTATCACTAAGCAATAACAAATATATCATAACCTCCAACAGCAATATCAAACCATAATTTTGAATTTGATATTTTTTTTCTTCAAATTTTATCGTAATCTTTTCATTTGAGTCTTAACTTATTGAACTACAATTACTATGTTCTACAATCATCTTGTCCTACAATTACTTTGTCCTACAATTACTTTGTTCAATAACGTTTTGTTTAACATTGAACTGTTGAGATAAACTCTGCATTAAGAAAATGTTTTGTTTTTAACGTGACCATCTAATACGGAAATCACACTTTATACAACTTTGATTTGAAACTTGCAAGTTCTTTATTTTTTTAATCCATAGCCTTCCAACCATTATGTTCATTTTGGTCACAATTTTAAGTTTACCATAATTTCTTCCTTTCATTTTCTTATTCTCTTTCATACATTGATCTTTTCAAATATAATCTAATACAGATTAGGTGTTTTTTCCAATTTAAATTAATAATAAGGAATGCTGAAGTTATAACACCTTATGTTAAATTAAGATATTTATTATTATTATTATTATTATTATTATTATTATTATTATTATTATTATTATTATTATTATTATTATTATTCGAAATAAGTACTTGTTTCTCGCTTTAAAACATCTTAAAATCAGATATTAGCGTTTGTTTTTAAGAGCAGATATTTTAAAATACAGCATAGAAATGTGTAATGGCTTATATGTGAAATTCTTTAAGGTTTTAATATCACAGTGTTTGCGTTGATTTACTATGGGAACTGAATTTGTACCGTGATTCTTGAAACACTGATGTAAATCACAAAGAGAGACAACGATCTGTTTCGCTGGAGGTAGAAATATGCCATATATGAGTTATTTCCCCTGTCCACATATGATAACATAATATACAGTATACGCCTTCTATCGAAAAATAAGTACATGCAAATAAGAACGAGATAAGTGTACATGGGATTAGTGGGAAAAGTTTCAATGTAAAATGAAACGAAGATATAATACACAAGGTAAAATCATAATATGTAAGAAATATATGATGCCAAACAATGCAGTCACGAGTTAAATATCGATCAGCCAATCTAATGTACTTTTGTAAACCTACAAACTAAATTTTAAAAAAATTTGTCCAGTTATAATTTTTAAAAAATGAGTCTTTAAAACTAGGAACATAACATATGGCATGAGCCCCTTTACTGAAAATGGACTGGTCCAGAAACTGGAAATGGTTCTCAAGCATGTCAGTCTATTACATTCTATGTAGACGTTTGTTTGCTACGTGTCCAGCGTCGCCATTTCAGTGATGCATGCCAATTTACTCAAATAAGTCCGAAAATACATCCCCATTGGTTTGTAGCCCCCTACCGATTTCAATAACAGAAACATTTAATTTGATAAAAAGTGCAAAGAACTTAGTCAATTCATTCATTGATTTATATTTTCTAACCTGAATATGAGAAGAATTGCCTTAACACCGTCACCGCCTGCGCGTTTCATGCTTAACGGAAGTTTTCAATGTAATAGACTGACATGCTTGAGAACCATTTCCAGTTTATGGACCAGTCCATTTTCAGTAAAGGGGCGCAGGCGCGACTAAATATGTACATACATATGTCGTCTACTTCCGATATTTACAGTATCGAATCAAGCAAAGGAAAAGAATAAGAAGCAAAGATTGGCTTCTTTAGCATTTTTCACTCTTTCATGCGGCCTCCCATTTTATTATATATATATATATATATATATATATATATATATATATATATATATATATATATATATATATATATATATATATATATAGTTTTGGTAGATATATCGATTATTACCACTTTACTCTTAACCCACCCACAAAATATGAAGATGACGTGACCGTTTGGGAGGTTTCCGTAGCAGTTCTTGACATCGTAGTATAAATTAAAGTGGTAACCACTTTTAATGCGTTTTCTTTCGTGTAGATAGTAAAAAAGTTATTGAATTGAAAAAAACTTAGCTTTTGGGACATAATTTGAGCTTTTAAGATGACACTTTAAATTATTTTCATAATCTTTGCAGTTAGCATTTAATCTGACTTTAATGTTCATAGTTGATTTTATCCTCTAGTCTTAATATACATGTCATCATTCATGCTCACCTGACACAAAATAAAGTTCATTCTTTGTAGGCACATTAGAGAAATCGCTCTGCTGTTGAAGGTCCTCGTGATCTCAATGTTTTGAATTTGCAGGCACACTTCTTCACGGGTTTGTATAAGGAAGGCAGAAGCTTGCTTCACGTATCGAATAAATTATAGACTGGGTCTCAAATTTCTGGAAAATATTAGCATCATTCGATGGCTGGATCACGTTGTTAACTTTAGCTGTTCTAATATGGTGATAAGTAAGAGAAAAATCCTGATTTCGTTAGATTTTTGCTCGTCACACTGTCAATTTGAATGTATCACTTACTCAAATAGAGGTACAAAATACAATGCATGGTTTTATCAGCCTCGGATTTGATTTACTATCCTTCATAACAATAAGGTAATCAGGACGACTATTTTTATAAAGCTCACCTTCCAAGAAGACTGTGTGAACCCACGTTTCAAAGGTATACATTCTCTGATATTCACTTCGTCATAGCACAGAAGTCTGCAGTTTTATCAATAAAGGACGACGAAATTTCTGACAACAAGAAATCACCTTAACGGTATTAAAAAATAATACAAGGAATGCAACTCGACCACAACCCTCCGCTCGATTCGAAGATTCTCACGCGTCTTTTATCTCTTTATAATCGCACGAAGACTGAAAAACTACATAAATCCATTTTTAAAAAAAAACAGTAACGTACCTTCTCATCACTCTCGGACATTCATCGCATTAATCCAATTCGGCGAATTAACCTTTATTTTCACCATTTAGGTCACAAACCCAGGAATAGTGAACCATTTGAGGAAGTAGCATGCGTTAGAGTCTAATAATCGTTCCGAACACGGCGTAGAATCTGTTTTCTTTAAAATCTAGGGAAATTTAATAATGTGGACTGCGTCAATTAGCTAAATTTGCTCACATTAATGAATGCATCATGAAAATGTTATTTACAGTATTATACTATTATTAATTTCGCAGCCCGCATTATTAAATTTCCCTAGTATTATTTTATTCTATAAAACCGTGAAGGTGATTTCATGTAGTCAGAAATTTCGTCGTGAATATTGATAAAACTATACACTCCTGTGGTCATAGCAAAGGTCTTAGTTTTACTTCAGAGAAAATTATGAGAAATTTAGAGTATTTCGCGATTTTGAATATTTTGTAATATTCAGTTGTAATAGTCATTGCCTAGTTACGGTAAGACGCTTTAAAGGTAACAATCATATACATTCACACAAAAAGATTCAATGGTTTCCAATTATGCAGTGATGTGTATATTTTTATTTCTCTTTATGTTCATAGGTAGAAAAAGATCGTACCACTTACCGAACCAATAATATACATGTATAACAGCACTAGAGGTGCGTATTTTTACCAGTATACCGGTTTACCGCGGTATATTTTCCGGTGGTACGTACTAACCTTTGGGGGGGTATTTTTTTTTTTTTTTTGGCTGCACAGATATTTCGGTATTCTCCGTCAACACTTTCTATTTTTAGCAACAAGTTTAATAATGTTAGAACAATGTTTCATGTGGTATCATCTGTAAACTTAATGATCCCACTTTAGTTACACTATTTAGATAACAATGTATACAATATAAACACACACACAATAAATTTATCTAGTGCCCTTTTAGTTTCTCGGCGTTGGTGGAGGATGCAAACATTTATTTTCTTTTGAGCCTAGATACTTTATTTTCTTTTGTCTCAAGATAGTTAATTAAAAAATAATATCATGCATGTAATATGGCGTTATTTTGCTATAAATCAGAGTAAAAGATTTTTTTATAGCTAGTGATAGACGGATTTAAAAAAAAAAAAAAAACAAAATGATCGTCAATTAATATAATTATTGTATACCGTGGTACGTATCGCGGTATGTTGACAAATATCGGGGGTTCGATAAAACAATCTTCGTGGTACCCAGCTCTGAGCTACCACGGTCCAGCAGACGATTAATTAAAATCTGGGCAGTGACATGTTATGTAAAACCCACTAACCGAATGATTCTCCCTTCGATTTCAATCCGTAAATCTCAACACCATCATGTATAAAGTACAGAGAACATTTTTATTCCAAGGATTCAATCTTAAATTATGTATTAAAATATTTTCTCTATAAAATCAATGATCTACATTAACTTAGACGATCTTGGCCGCCACCTTTCTTTCCAATGCATGATATTTCCAAAATGGTGCATGCTTTAGAATTTCATACAATTTATGTATAGATAAATACACAGTCTAAACAGGACATTGTTACTGCACCACATGATAACTAAATGCGACAAAAAGGACATGAAAATGGGTTGAAATGGTTGTATAAAAAAAGTGATAAAAACATAATACACAACTGTCAATAAGGAAACAAATAAGCAATCAATACTTTAAGCAGTATTAAAGTAAGATTTTTTTTTTGCCCGTGGTTTATTTTATCTCTCGTCCCTCCCTTCTCATAAACATAAATAAACACACGCCTAATGTTACTTTAAGGATACGCAGTAGGGTTGTTTGCAGTGCTACATTTTCCTTTCAATTTCAAACCGTTTTAGCTTGCCTCTGATGTCTCTAAAACACGGTTATTCGTCTGGCCTTTACTTTTCATGAAGCTGTAACCCTTGGAATATTGATCCTCGAAATTAGCGAATATAACACACTATGCAGTATCCAGTTTAATTTTCGCATAGAATCACAACATCGTAGATGAATTCACATAGAATTCACATTTCGCATAGAATCACAACATCGTAGATGAATTCACGTTAAAACTATATTGTCATCAAATATACTGCTATTACTAATGAGAGAATATTATCAGTAAGTCCAGTACAGTCATTCAAGTTAGTCGCATAATTGTTAATAACTTTTTAAGAGAAGGACACAACTATTGATGTATTTATGTATCCAATAATGACGGAAGAATGTAGACATGCAAGCAGATTTGTTTGCTACTGTAAAAGTATACAAAAACTGTTTTACTTCACCCACTTCCTCAGCAAGGAAAAGATGCTTTGGGTGTTAAGATGAAAAATATATTGCTATACTTCCTCAATTAAAGCGACTAGACTTGACGGAAATACGAATATGATGTAAGCCACATTTGCACAACCCGCTGCTCACGCGGTCACGTGCAGAAGAGTTCTTCACATTGTGTGTCCAGAGGACATGTATGGAGTATATTTGAAAATATTCATTTTAATTAACACAATTCAATTTTTTCTATATGATGAGTTTTATGTATCTACCAAAACATGTGACTATCTTTTTAAATAATATTTTTACATTAATGTAATAAGAATGTCATTAGTGACATGTAATAACTGTTAGATTTTCGTATTTAATTATGAAGCGGTTCTTGCTTATGTAACTCGCGACAATAGGCCTTTTGTGTAATGTATGTTTCAGATCACTCGTTCACCATATACAGTGTTTCATATTGTTACAAGCCAGGGGTCTTTTGCTTGACCGAGTGGTGTCAAAACCCTGGCTAGAATCCCGCTAGAAGTCATAAGTTTACCCCATATTCCCAAAGACTTCTATACAACTTCAGTTGTAAGTTGGAAAATCTGATGTGTCCATTCTATACATAAATTTTACAATAATCAATAGACCACATTATTTACAACTTGCCAATTAGCCATCAACCGCACATTCCCACAGTTTCTCTACATTAACTTTCCGTTCCGCTAGTAATTCATACCGTATAAACCGTACAACTATCCCTAACACAAGGTACTATTTTAACTGCCCACCTGAGGCCAGTCAATTTAACGTTTCATGGCACATCACACCAGTAAACCTACATCCCATTTGCCACTATGGCAACATAAACGGTATCTTTCGAGTCCTTTCTCACTTATCCCATTGTGTAATTTACCGGTTTCCTTCCATAAATACTGCCGCTGCAGTCACAACACCGATGTACACCACTAGGTTTTATAAAGTGCGACATCACGAAAGGGACAGTCATGCGGATTGGGTTGGAGTTCGCTACTCATTGGCCATGGCATTTCAGAAACTCACTAACACTTTCTCTCCGTGACGTTTGCTCCTAATAATTATTTCGTGATAAGGAATATTTCCCACTGCACTGAATTCCAAAAATCAAACATGTAATCACACAAACCTACAAATTGCTTAAACAAAATGCGGATCTCCTTAATTTTATTACATTATACAATGTACCATATACAGTGTACTATACGCAGTTTCCTATATTCAGTGTACCATATACAGTTTCCAACATACAGTGTATCATATACATTTTCTCACATAGTGTACCATATAGTTTCCCACATACAGTGTACCATATGCAGTTTATCATGTACAGTTTTTCACATATAGTGTACCATATACAGTATAAATACTTTACAAAGATTCTGAAGTAAAGTTTATATCGAAGCAGAATTTTCAATCTAATTTTAAGTTTCACTTTCAAATGCATGAGATAGAGGACGTAGATATTCCAAGGCTATAAACGAAACATGTTTAATTCAAACGATACAAATCAAGTTCATGACCCGCATAACTGAAGAGCACGTAGAACAAAATTAAGTCGATGATGTCAGCAAGCAATCTTTGAAGACTGTTTAGCATTCTTGAGAGTTTAACTTCAAACCTGTGTCCCGCGTCTGTTTAAGCACTTTATGGATATATCAATAATTAGTTTATAAATACGGTACGGAGTTTAGGATTTACCTACAAAAGCAAAATAGATATGATATCATGGCGATAACACGAGTTTCAGAATGGTCAGTGTGGCAGTATTGTACGATGGGATATATTGGGATTTTTTTTTTGTTTTAAAAATGCCATGTTCGTGTCGGAATACACCCGTTCTACAGGGGATTCGATGATATAACTTTGGGAATGACTATCTGGAGGTAATATCTGAGGTCCTATTTACAACATTATCGTTTGGTAGCAAGACCATATGCATATGATTTTCCGTCCAGGAAGGATTATCCATAACAACATGACGGCTGTCAGATAGACACCATCTCTCTCTCTCTCTCTCTCTCTCTCTCTCTCTCTCTCTCTCTCTCTCTCTCTCTCTCTCTCTCTCTCTCTCTCTCTCTCTCTCTCTCTCTGGTTGCTTTTGTAAAAAAATATCGTAATATTGTCGAAGCATAAATTAAAACATTTTAAGCTCTCCTTTGCGATCCCTCACACAAAATAACTCAACCACAGTTATTTTATGTGCGTAACGCAATCTAAAACATCATCATTCCACATGGGTTATTACTCTTCAATTCTGTCAGTCACGTCCATGTAAATTTCATACATAAGTGTGCTGCATAGTTTTATAGTGTCAACTTCTGCATCAAACGAGACATTACAAATTGTTCTAGAATATTTTGTTAACGGATAGTTTGCCAGGATATGACTGAATCAATAACTAATACATTATACTCAGTTATACCCCTATCAGTATCCAAACAAGACTGATACGGTAACCATTACTAGTCACAATGAATAGGTAGGAATCAACCCACGAGTTGTTTGACGGTTTGAGGGGAAATTTTGTTACTGCAAAATTAGCGATTATGTACAAATAACTTGGTCTAGTAGCATAGAATAGTTGCATTCCGGAACGGTTGAGATGATAGGGGTTTATTACTTAAATGTTGTTGTTGTTGTTGTTGTTGTTGTTGTTGTTGTTGTTGTTGTTGGGCTTAACGCCATTTTTCAGCACACGATAGGCTCTTCATGGCGGCCAGTATTAATGGTGGAGGAAGAAACAGGGAAATCACCGGAAAGAACCACCGACCCACGAGAAGCTACTGGCAAGCTCTCTCACATATCCACATTCGGCGAATCTTAGATTCGAACCCACGCAGACAGAGGTGAGATGGCAGTGATCCGTTACGGACAGCGCTTTAGACCACTCGGCCACTCGGGGCCCCTTAAGGCAATTGTATGTACAGGTTGAATAATGAACACACTGTACTAATTGTATGGAAAAATGGAAACCAGCCTGGGTGAATATTTATTAGAGTATATATGGGTTTGGCTGGCCAGGATTGGTTAATAATGTAAGTTGTGTTTTAGGAAAAATAATCTTTTGAGAGCTTATCATACTTGTAAGTGAATTATTTTTTAGAGATTGATTTATTGATGGAATTCCAGTCCTTTAACAGTCTTGAATTTGGAGCACTCATTACTAAAATTAGTACCTGACTCTATGGTGCGTAATTGATAGCACATGTTTCAAACACGCCCAAGTCCAGAAAATGTCGCGGCTCATATTCTTTCCTCTACACAGAAGCTGACACGCAGGTTTCATTTATACTGATAAATATAGGTTTGATCATGGGCACTCAAAATTTTAAGTTACTGAATTTTTAATATGATGATATTTGCATAGGTTTACTATGGTAACTGAATTAGTAACTAGACTCCTATAGGCTGCTACAGCAATACTGTGACTCCACATATGCAGGAAAAATTAACATTACCATAATTGCAATCATATGGTTTTATTGGTCGATAACAAGCAAATGTAAAATCTTTTGTAAATCACAGATTGACTTTCAGTGGGATATTAAACACATATTCAGATATATCAACTGCTGTCAAGAATGGGGAGGGGAACAGGGTGTAGATTTGACTATATTATGTAGTGTTTTGCACTTTGGTTCATATCTAAGCAATACATATATAAAATGTATGCAATTAACTATCTTTAGAGAAATTAAAGTAAGCAATATTATATTTTCTCGTTGTGTTTTGAAATATAATGTATTAGATATAATCACTGATCACTTAGATTACTCCACCATGCTTAATGGGGATGAACTCTCATGAATTTGACCCAAAAACATTTCTTTCAGTGAATGTTTTGAAACTTCATATTTGCATTTTAATGGACTTATGTTTACCTTACTTTAATTTTAAATTATAGTCTTATGGGAAGCATTTTAGGTAATGTTATGCACGTAATCATGATCATGTGTGTCAC
This sequence comes from Potamilus streckersoni, assembly GCA_016746295.1. Lineage (NCBI taxonomy): Eukaryota > Metazoa > Mollusca > Bivalvia > Unionida > Unionidae > Potamilus > Potamilus streckersoni. The sequence goes on along the minus strand of JAEAOA010001148.1, from coordinate 1,714,533 downwards.
GGCGATGGATGTTTATTTCATGATCTCAGATATATGCAATGTTTGTGTAATTTTTCGGTGTCTCTTTGGTTTCTTTAGTCTTTTTTGTTGCATTCAAAACATGGCATCTGCATAAATAATTACTTTGACGTTGTTTAAAGTCTATCCTTTTCATTTGTTGGCACAAGTTTCATTACCCAACCATTATGGAATGTTATGCTTTACCGTTGGGGGGGATATTAAGCTTCCTGCTGATGTTGGCTTCATAAGAGTCAGTGGTCTAGGTCATTAAGGCTGTAAACAGAATTCGGATTTCTGCCAAGTTATTATCGGACAGCAGAGCTTCCGTTCTTGTGAGGGAATCCTGTATTTCTTCATCTTTCTCATAGAAGAGAAGGAAAGTTTTTGATGTTTGATCCCTTATATTGACCCGTATATCATTGGAGCCAAAAATGCAATTGCATATGTATCATTTAGATTTTTGAATTTATTTAGGGTATTAACTTGATACTATATCAGGGTAGTGATTAAACATAACTATGTGCTCATGTTACTTGTTTTTATGAACTATATAGCTAGTGGACATAAAACAATGGTGGAAAAAATTCTAATTTTTATTCCTGGCAATTGCTCTAACCCCACAACCGATTCTAAATATCCAAATGTGAAAAATTGGATGGGAATATTTGGAGAAAACTCAGATTAGAAAACAGACTACCTTAATTTAAACTCAAATTTGTAGTCTAAAATGTTGAATTTTGGAGCTGAACTGTGCTCCTCAACTACTAAACTGTGACATGTATTTTTTAAGTATTGTTTTCAAACCTTAAAAAGTTTGGAGGATAAATGTGAGATTGTCATCTCTTGTATTACATATTAAAATCTGATACGAGCTCATGTGAGAATATTGTTGTGGGACTGGTTTATTGCATTACAATCAGACATTGATTTTACATAAAATTCAATCCTTTGTTTATACAGTTGCATAGTTTTAAGGTCTTTTTGTCAGAATTCAAATCAACCATTTTTGTACCTATTTCTTTTTAAATGATGGACTTTTAACCCAATCGTCTTAAGTCGTCTTGATTGTTTGAAACATCTTATTTTTGGTTTTATTGGCACATATTAAAGCAACATATTTCAATACAAGATGCGAATTCTAATACTTAGAAATTGTCTTTTTTGTACTGTGATAGGAAACGTTTATTTTGTATAAGATGCATATAGATTGCTATCTTGATTTCCTGTTGATTATTCTCAATTCTTTAGAACTAAAGGTTTAAAAGGAAACAAAACTAAGTTGTGTTCATAAGTTGTTTCCTCATGCAAATATAATGCATATGAGCAAAGTAGAGCTAGAATTTGTATTCTGTAAATTGAAATGACATGGCAATTTACATAAATACAGTAGTGTAACTTGTTTCATGTGATGTATTTTGTGTTTTAGTGCATTATCATCGTTTCTGAGTTGGATGTTTTGATAGAGTTTTGAAATAGAAACATCGTATGATTTAAAAAAGATCATGTTTTATAAGTTAAAATGTTCCATTCAAAAATGGTCATGTATGAACTTTGAAAACTTTATTTCATCCTGGAAATTTATCTTCAAAAATGCGTAGGAATCATGTATTTAGAAAAGGGCCCAGATCTCTTTAGTCTGAATTTAATGTTTAGTAAAATAATAGTCTAGTAATGGCAAAGGTGACCTATGTAATCATAGGTTACTTTCTGGTTTTACACTTTGCATAAGCCTAACATAAAACAGGTTGTCATAATTTTTGGTTGTCAATTGTTTGGATATTTGAAATTAATTTCATACAAAAGTTTTTAAAAATGTCTACACAGTTGCTTAAAAAAAAATTTTAAAAATAAAAATTAAAAATATCTTTCCTGCTTAAATACGATAATCATTCTACCAGAAACATGAAATGTGTTAATTAGCTCATTGACCATCTTGAAAACAGTTGACAGTTAGAATGATCTAACGACCTTTGAGGGATTTTGTTTCTCTGTGACACCAGTCTGTTAATAATGACACTTATTTATTTATAATAATTGTTTTATTGAGAGAATAAAATATCCATTGCATCCAGATATTTCAGAGAATATTTGAACATTCAAAGTTTACATGTGAAAATTTACTGTGCTATATGGCTTTTGTTTGTTTGCTAATAAATCATAATATACAACATTTCAAGGACTTTGATAATTTTCATGCATTTCTGCTAATGCGGAAGTGTCATGTTGTGTTATCCTTATCTGCGCACTTGGCCGTCCATCTGTCACAGTTTACTAAGTTGTGCATTTAGGTCAGTTATGCTCCTTGGCATGTACATGGGTCTTGGAGAATACCTCTTGTATCCTCTAAAAGTTACTATTGTGCCAGTAATTTGTGTTCTATAAATTCATTTTTAGTTATCGTTATCTGTCACACTTAGTGAGTATGTTTCTTTGGCAATCAATTATTTTGGTGTAACATACTCTATGCAAAGCTCTATCAAATATTTATCCCCACAAGCATCTTGAAAAATGAAAACTACATTTCTGTCTTTCCAGCTTTAGCAGTGGGAGATGGAGGAATCATTAATTTGCAACTGTCACTCGAACTATGCGAAAACGAGAAAGGACGTATTCTCTCCAATCCAATGCTATATTTCTTATATACGATTGATACATTATTATCCTCTGTAATAAATACCGAAAGCATGCAACCTATCTTAAAACTAAACCATTTCAGTGCTATTAAGTCAGGGTATCCAATTTCGAGCAAATTGTATGTAGATAGTTGACTACGTCATATAGAAATATACCTCCACTACGTCCATGCAACAAACACAATCACTTAAATAAAACATTCTTTTCAGGTCCAGTTCATCTGTTGATAGTAATATTTTTGTAAAGCAGAATTGTCACTATCTGTTACTGATATTGTCCACTGGCAGATAATATGTTAACGGTGAAATGCACGAAAACAATTACCTAAAAATATAGGTTATAAAAACAACGTCTCGGATTTCAAACCACTGACTACAAGGTAAAGGACGCACGGTAATAAATTTTTTTTTGACTGTAATATACCTACTTTTAAGACATCGTTCCCGTAGATGCTCGTTGGGACTTCCATATTTTTGCATTCTGATGCTGATATGTATATCACAAGAATAATTTAATTATTGTTATTTGATCTAAGACAACAAAACAAGTACGTTATTTAGTGCCGAGACAGTTATATTTATATATTTAATACAAATAATAGTATCATACAGGTTAGAGAATTTTTAATTCGTACTCTACGGAAATTCTAACTCAGGTCCGCGGGGTAACGGCACGCACCAGCCCATATTCCGTTACAAGTTTGGAGAATACAGAACCACTGTGTAGATAGATGAGAATTACTTACCATGTGGTCACACGTGTGCTTGCTGTGCACGAATGCATATAAAACCGATTCATCAACATTTATTTGGTGGTTTGTGCTTAGTCGTGTCGGAATATGGAATCGTGCGCGAAGGCAAGGCAAGTTATCGTTATCTAAACATTGATGTTCATTTTCTCATTAAACACATCCAATGTCATTAATCGATCGGATATCACTAACACATAATATACACAATCTGCTCCAAAATTAGCAATATTACCGGATCTCGATCTCGGCTGTGCAACCTTAGATACGTTCTGAATGTGTTTACACAGTGAAATAAAAATTGAGGTTCCAATTCAACTAACGACACCTTCATGTCAAACTCTGTACCTAGGTATTTTCCATGTCCTCTATGAGCATCAGGTACGCACGTGAATAAATTCTCGAGGCTGCAGCAATGTTACACCAGAGTTCTCGTTCTGAAAATTGTCTAGAATTGGTACAAACATGAATAAGAGAAATGACTGAATATGTATACGTTTCCAGTTTGATTTTCATGCTGTGCTGATTACATGGAAGGCCACAAACACATGTCTGGGAAGCTAACTACCTGGATTCGTGGCCACTCTCCACGACGTGGTCACCTATGACTGAGCGAATTGTTGCATGTGAATTCGGTTTTGTTTAGAGTAAAGAGTTTTGGTAAATCGAACCAAGGTACTTTCTAATTTGAGCATATGAACAGCTGAAGGGGTGATTGTAGGCTTTCACAGCACGAACCAAGTCATAGTTAACTGACCATATGATAGAGCTTTAGCTTCACCCTTCTCTACATTTACTTAGTTGGAGAATCTCCTTATAATACAAGCGTGAACTTAACCACTCTGAAGAAATTTTGGATATCACGATACATTCCAAAAATGATTCCATCATTCAAAATGCTAGATTATAATCGGCGAGAGACCGACGTACAGCGAATCCCATATTGTACTTGCCACGCCGTGTAAAAGTAAACGTATTTCTGAAATTACCTCCGTTGAGAGCATCGGCATACCCAACGCCAGTCACTGGGAACATATTTTACAGTGGCAGCAAATTCTGTACTCTTCGACAGCACCAGCATTCGTATCTTTGACCCGCAACATATTGGTTGCATACATGCAAACATCGCTGAATATCAATAAATACAGGATCGTACTAGCTATTTTTGAATAGCCATTGATTTCTTCCACTATCTTATTATTCAGCTCGTATTGTGCAGATTTAAAAAGCTTGATTTGTGCATTAGCGGCATAATCTCCTCTTCAAATTAAAGGCTGCATCTTTCTTTGAATCTCCAGAAAAGCTTTGTGTGGAAGTAAATACACATCCTCATCACGTGTTTCTATATTTATGCGCTTGCTCGCTTTGAGAATAATGATATTGTTATCCTGATAATCTATATACTCATATTCTGTCGCACAATCATAGACAGGAACATTATCGTCTAGCCGCAAGAAATTGGGAGTAAATCTGAAATATATCTTTTGCATACTAATAGAACTGTGATAAAGTCACAACAATGATAAAGCTCGCCTAGTGATAGAATATCATGGTGCTACAACAGTTGCCCAGTGTCTCGCCATATTTTTAATCCAGAAGCTGACACAGTATTACAAACTTTAGCAGAAGATAGTGTCAATGCGTTAACCTTGTTTTCAAGATCGCATAAAATCTTTTGATTCCACCATGATGGAATCACGAGAGAACAGACCTACAATCTGTGTAGGTTCTCTATGTAGGTTCATTATATAAATATGTGATAATTTCTTTCATACAGACCCACTGGCCTGCGTGTTGTCGGCAGAGATAAATCCATCTATTGATCAAACTTTGTGATGCGTTTAGTTGCAGGCAGTTGTGGCAACATCACTGTGGGCAACTGGCCATTATCGCGGTGCATAACACTTCCGATGCAACTTTCAAATATCCCCATTTCATTTCATTTCACTCATAGTTTGTAAATTGCGAATTTATTACGGACACTTGCAGCGTTAAACCTTAAGCAGTACAAAGAACTCTTAAAGTCGGTGGGAAATAAAATCACATGTATCCCTTTTAACTTTGTTAAATACATGTTCTTCAAAATCGGGCCCATCGACGTATTGTTTCATTTCAGTTTATGTCAGCATCTCTAGATCCACTCGCTAAAATTGTCCGGTCTTTGGTCCTCTCGACGAAACTAATAGAGATATAATACCTCTACTCATCCAAACAGGAATCTATCCATACGAGTACATTGCTAGATGCACAAGGTTTGAGGAAACTTCTCTTCTATACAAGACGCCTTTCATTCCTCACTCTACCTAAAACACAATAACCGACCAGGAATACGACAGCTCACTTTCCGGGTGGAAAATTTGTTATTGTCAGACTCTTGGTGATTGCATGATAAAACAGACGTACTGTTACGCGCAGAGAAACATTATCAGAGAAACATTATCAACTTGATATTCTGTGGTATTTGTCATCACTCAGTATATCATGAGACCTTTTACTAAAAGCGTATCAAGTGCACCTCAAGTTTTTCACCGACCCACACATGATTATGTTTGCAGAGCAAGATGGTGTGAGGGGGAATCTCTGTCGTCATTAAAACATTCAATCGTCAACAACAAATTCAATTACAGCTACATGAAAAAATTCTACATATATCCTTTACCTCGACCCTATCAATGTCTATAGGTGTGTTTCACTGAATATCGGTTGAGCAGTTTTCGTAGGAACCAACTGACGGTTATATCGACTAATTTTTTTATCGAAGTGGACTTGATCTATCCACAATATTTACATGATCTACACAGCGATTATTTTTTCTGTGCTGAACAACTATTAGTCTCCAATGAGGTGCTCTCTCCGGAAAAACTAGAACAAAAATCTTTGACGAAGTGTAGTCGAAACCGAATACAGCATAACCATGATAAGTTGGATGAACCGATTTACATTGGACCATTGTACTAGATCTTTCTAAAATAATCATTCTCGATTTCTATTATGGATTTATCAAGTTGGTGTACGGAGGTCGAGCAAGCCTACTCATTACGGATACCGATTTACCCATGTGGATGTAAATATAAGTTGTTTACCAGGATACGTATGATCAACATTAATACTTTGTACTCAGTGATAAATGATTTTACTCTTCAGATAATGAAACGGTTCTTGGAAAGTTCAAACACGAAACTAATGGCGATCTCATAGTCGAATTCATTGCACTAAGGTCAAAATGTATCATGTCACAAAACGCAGAGGAAACTGAATGACTACCGATAAATAAGTGTTGAGAACGTCCACTTTTTCTGCGAAATATTGACACCTCTTGATAATGTTGTCCAGAATTCCCACTCTAAGAAACTACCCAGGTGGTTAGAGCTGATTTTGTACGGAACATTGTATTCAGAAATAAATAATATAACTAGCTATGATTAAAGCTTTTTGTAATAATTGTTGTTTCTGTTTGGCTTTAAAATTATTAATTCACCTTGCAACAATGTCAATAGGTTATTTCATATGAAGCACATATTTTTGTATTTTATGAATTTTAAAAACCGTCGGGCACATCATTGAAAATGCATCTCTTGCAACTGGCCACGGTTTATTCGTTTTAGTTCCTGGAGAGTCAATGTCTCTTAAATGTAGTGGTTTACCTGGTTTTGACATTGTCCAATGAACAATATAATATTGTTTTCAGTGACAGTGAGCGACATAGATTCTGAGGTTGGTTAGAAAGTAAATTTATTTCATAAAACATTAGCATTGAAGACTATCGAAAGAAATAATGTGTACCGTGCAATTTTATCTTTATATTTTCAGTCAGCATCTCTCTATTCTTGCAATGAGTCGTGATTTATGATTATTGACAGAATTAGCTTGGCACAGAGACAGATGTCAAATCAATTGTCTCACTAGTTCATTACATGCTTGTTTATATCAATGCATTATTCATTTGTTTACTTTGTGAAACCATCACACAATTTTATTTTTTATTTCTTTATGCTTAAGAGATGCTGTAATACTGTATCTATGCTACACTGTCATTTCACTGGTATCATCTATTAGTGCACATGTGAATTCCTAACTGACTATCGAAAACATGTATCTAACATTCTTACCTTTCCGTACATCAGGCTTTACCATGCAATTCAAATATGTTTCATTCATTTTCAGGCATTATTCCCCTTATATATCCTTACCTTACTTCGAATTGGGGGCCTCGTTACAGTCACACTGCTCCAAAGTCACAGTGTTATTTTCACTCGTTTTAGCCATTGCCATGTTTCATTCATTCAAAAAACTTTGCTTTGAACCCCAATTTGTGTCAGTACTTAAATGTATTCCACTATTATGCATATATACTTCATACCTGCTTCCTGCGGTGCATGTATGGAGTATCGGCTGATGTTTGTTATCATGGCATCCTCGGATCGGACTTGTCGTGTTTCGGTTGTCATTGTCCCTATATACCTCCTGTCAGCCCCTGGCGGTTCAACATGCAGGTATTAGACCATCATCCCTATATACCTCCTGTCAGCCCCTTGCGGCCCAACACTTGCAGGTATCAGACAATTTTAACAACCCCACATACTCCAACATGCCTCCTGTCCTGAGGTATCCTTTAAAACAATTCAGAGCTGGGCTGGTGCAGTGTGCTGTGACAGAATTTGCCCCCATTATGCCAAAAAGATTATTTTATATGTACAATAAAGTGTCTGTTGAACCTGGTGTATTGTGTGTTATTTAAATAAGTTCTCTTGCATTCACCGTTGTTGAAGTAGCAAGTAATACAAACAAACAAGAGCAGTTACTTTGAGTCAGCAATTCATATTGGCACTTGAATAATCCCGGTTATAACCTACTGCTGACTTTCATTTAATTATATTATTTGTGTCCAACTTTCTTGTGGAATTTCCATATAATTTGAGTGATAACCATAGTAGTCACATATTGCCCATTTCTTCCAGTATTGAAGTCCATGTTGTTTTTAAAACTTTCCATGACATGGAATCATATCTGCATGCTTATTAATGGCTGCACTCCACATGCCGGCATTGTAGAGAACAAGAACTATGTGAAATATAACATCCGCCTCATCTCAGAAAATAAAATTACATCACTCTGGAAGTCTCGAGTAAATATGGAAGCCTGAATTTTATGTTCTTGCATTATCAGTAATATATTATTGGATAAATTTATTGCATTGAAATTAATACAAGTATTCATTAGCTAATCTATATTACAAGGATAATATATTGGAGGAAATAAAAATTTAACACCTTATGCATATCATTCATTTATCTCCCTTACACCAGGCATAACATTTCAAGAAATGAAAACTCACATTTTCAGTGAGAAGTTATGAAACTAAATATATTAGCCCTCTATATTGATGCAAATTTATGTAGAAGCAATTTAATAATTTCTCGCAGTAAAGTTTGTAGGTTTAAAAGTGATGAAGTATGTTTTGTTTGGTTTAGGTATTTTTCTGCCTAAAAGAATCCCATAATGTTAATTTATTATTTAGCGGAAAAATAAAATTATACTCATTTATATTATCTTAATTAGTCACCCTTTTATATTAGATGGGAATAAACACCGACGCACCTGAAATATTGGTGCCTGTAAGGGATGTTATAGCACGGGTATCTTCGGACCCGTCCTTGGACCTATGGGGCATTTCTTCTATATAATTGTCCAAGGTAAGGTTATCAAACTTTATCTTCACATTTTTCTCATTGCTGCCTTTGTATCCCTTAATTCCCTTATCATAAGTTACATCTGCCTTTTATATATACACCTTCCTCCTGATTTTAACTCCATTGGACTCATAACACTAATTATTTATTTATCGTTGGCAGTTTTGTATTTTACTCCCCAAATTTTACCCCAAATCTAACTTTACCGCTTAGAAGCTGTGATCTACTATTTTTGGTGGCAGACTAGCACATTGCATCAGTTTTATTCACTGCACAAAGGAGAGAATCTTTCAATTTATGTTATTTAGAGGATGGGTATGTTGACTTGAGCGTGAGGACTGTGATCTCATGCATCTGAAGACAGTGTAAAGTTTTGATAGCTTATACTTTAAAAGACTGCGTCATGTCCACCTGTCACTGATGTTAACTTCTCCATCTACCAAACAAACATAAAGTCCTTTATATTAGGTGAATTGTACTTTATGAAGTAGAATATGTACATACTATTTGGCATATTGACATTTTTCTAACAAATATAAGACACAGCTTGATACCTCATAAAATGTTTTTGACAAACGAGGCGACGTACAGTTTACATGTACTATGTTAAGTAGAACAGGTAAATATTATTTGGTATACTGACATTTTTCTGACTAATATAAGACATGGCTTGGTACATCATAGAAATGTTTTTGACAAGCGAGACTAAGTACAGTTAACTGACTTAAATGAGCTCCTCAACACAACCTCTACATACGGTATAGAGATTTGCGCCGAAAAAAACCAACAAAATGTGACTTACAACACAAATGGCATCAGTGCATAAATAAAGGTAAGTGGACAGAAGCCGAAAAGAATCACAAGTTTTAAATACTTGGGATCAATTATCATAGATGAGGGCTCTAAACCAGAACTGCATTGCAGGATTGCCCAGAAAACATCAGCAATAACTAGGCTGAGACCCATATGGAAAAGACACCAACATTGTTTTTTGTTCCAAAGTAAGGCTGATGCACTCGATTGTCATATCCATCTGTCTCTCTGCCTGTGAAACATGGACGTATCACATCAGATCTAGTAAGAACCTTTGAAATGATATGCTACCGCAAGATCTTGGGCATCTCATATATCGACCATGTAAGTAACGAAGAAATCCACAACAGGCACCATCAAGCCATAGGATCCTATGAAGACATCTAGACCACTGTAAGAAAGCACAAACTGAAGTGGTACGGTCGTGTCTCAAGATCTGGTCTGGCAAAACTATCCTGCAAGGAGCAGTGTGAGGGTACAGAAGAAGAGGCAGACTGAAAAAGAGGTGGGAAGACAACATTAATGAGTCGACAGGCATGGGATATGAAGATTCCAGATAGCAGTAGAGAACAGGTAAAGATGGTAAGTATTGTTTGCAAACTCAAATGTGGTGCCTCACGACCTTTTGAGTTAAGGATTGATGATGATGATGATGATGATGATGATGATGATGATGATGATGATGATGATGATGATGATGAAGATGATGATGATGATGATGATGATGATGATGATGATGATGATGATGATGAAGATGATGATGATGATGAAGATGATGATGATGGCACTGACTCTTGATTTTTTTTTACATAATATAAAAAATGTGATTCATCCCAAATCATCCTTGTGAAGTCCAGTTAGTACTGATATGAATAAAACATTTTGTTGTTAAACAATTAATTTTTGCCAAATGTAGATTGGTAGAAAAGCACAAATATGAAAACAGCAGCTGAAATAGTTAAAATATCATTATATATACTTTAATATAAAACACAGCATGGTACCTAAGAAATTTGTTATTTGACAAACGAGACTAGGTACAGTTGTGACGTGTACCGTCCCAAGCTATATCACTGATTGTTGAAAAAATTATGGTAAACTACACGTATAACAGTACCAATTATACAAGCGCAGGTTGGCGGAACTTAAGGTGTAGAGAACATTGTGTTCATAAATAAACGCCAAAATTGCATGTGAATGGTGCATTATGTGCCAGTTGTACTTTCATATCCAGATGGTATTTTGTATTTTATCAGTTTTATTTTAAATATGGCACACATGACTGAAAATGTGTCTTGTATAACTAGATAAATCCTACCTTTGTCTAGTTCCAGCAGAGTTATCTCTCTCTTAAACAAATGGATTACTTAATTGGTTCTGTTCTTGTAAAATTGACAATCTAACATTGTTCTCTATGACAGTGTGACACGCATGCTGAGGTATGATATAAAGTATATTTATTTAAAGAAAAAACATTAGCGTTAATGTCTATTTAAAAACAATTGCTATCCTGATACCTCTATTAGCATTACCTTTTCATTCTGAGTTAATGATATATATATATATATATATATATTTATTTATTTATTTATATATATATATATATATATATATACATAAATATATATAAATACATAAATAAATATATATATATATATATATATATATATATATATATATATATATATATATATATATATATATATATATATATAATCCTCAATCTACAACGTTTTTTTTGTGTTTTCTTATTCGGATCGCACTATAATGTTAGTGCGTTATTTGTTAATCTCTGAGGTTTTCGAACGCTTAATAGTCTTTACGATCCATTCATATGGTTAGGTTAATTTTGTTGTTTAAATCTCAGAGGCTTATTAGTTTTTTAATAATTTGCAATAAATTGTGAACCATAGATTGTTATGCTTAGAAACCTGCGTACTTAGATATGCTTGATTGAATACAGTAGTCAAAGTACAGCAGGCGAAGTACAAACAAAATTACATCAGAATTAAATGGAGTAAAACTTAGGCCTTAGGCCTTGTGCTAAAAGAAATGAAAGAAACTTTCAAAGTTCAATGTCAATTAAAACTTGCTTTAATGTTTATTTCCAAATACCATTCTCACATGCGGCCTCGTGCGTAAACCAAACTGATCCAAATCAGGTCCCCACTTTTCTAAGGCCGATGCAATATTTATAGACAAAATGTGTTTCGTAGACAAATGGCCATTTGCTTCACAATGTATCGTGATATTCTTCTTCTTCTTCTTCTTCTTCTTCTTCTTCTTCTTCTTCTTCTTCTTCTTCTTCTTCTTCTTCTTCTTCTTCGAGTGGCCGAGTGGTCTAAAGCGCTGTCCGTTACGGATCAATGCCATCTCACCTCTGTCTGCGTGGGTTCGAATCTAGGATTCGGCGAATGTGGATATGTTAGAGAGCTTGCTAGTAGCTTCTCGTGGGTCGGTGGTTCTTTCCGGTGATTTCCCGGTTTCTTCCTCCACCATTAATACTGGCCGCCATGAATAGCCTATCGTGTGCTGAAAAATGGCGTTAAGCCCAACAACAACAACAACAACACACTTATCAAGCAAAGCTTTCTTATTATAATCGGATTTCTAAGTGAATCGCGAATACCCTACAGTGTCGCTCGGAGGGCAATGCTAGAGTTTTGTTACTTTACCTTGGAAACCTTTGTTATAAAAAAAGAAATAATAAGCCAAGAAACAAATATTCCTTACATTTACAACACAAAATATATTTTATTGTGCAAAACGAATCGTTCACTTGAAAGTAGTAACTTCTTGAAAATAGAGTCACTGCTACACTGCAGGTTCATTAATGCCCCCTAGACCGAAACATCAATTATACAGTCATTATGACAAACAGTGCCATAGAAGTGTGGGAGTTCTTTGTGTGTAAATTGTGCAAACACACACGCTTGACTAGCCGTCAAAATAGTGCCAATGAAAGAAATAAATATATCTTGCAAACATATTAGTCAATCTATTTTGTTCTTTTTATTTCTTTATAACAGAATATAGAATTGTCCTAACGGACTTCTAATTCGTTCTTACAAATTACTAAATTGTTCAGACTGATATCAACCTCGTCTAAGGGATTAGCAAATCTTTAAAATTGATTGCTAAATGTTCTTACATGTTTGCAGATCGTTCTAAAGGATTCCTCAAAAATTTTAACTGATTACCAAATCGATGTAACAAATTACTAAGCGAATGATGAAATCATTATAACATATTGTTAATTCGTTAGACAAGATTAGTAATTTGTTATACAATTTTAATAAATTGTTTAAACGGAATAGTAAATCTTGATAATGTGTTAACCATTGATTCTAAATGAATATTAAATTAGTGTCACACGATTAATAAATGTTCAAATGGAATATTTCATTCCTTATGATAAATAAGAAAACTGTTGCAACCTATTGCTTATCATTCTTTAGTCTCTGAAACGCAAAAGTATATAATCCTTTATTCTCAAAAATGAAAAACATAAAAAATGCCAACATGCATTTGTAATTTTAATAAATCAAGTTATATTTGGTGAACGTATAACGAGCTCTATATACCTGGGTTTGGAGTCAGAATTTCCTTCTCATTAGAATGGCCGTCTACCAAGGCTAACGAGCCAAGTCTGCCCACCCAGTAATACCTCCAAGCACTCGGTTGCGTAACACAACAGACTGTGAAAACAGGTGCAACGTATGAAGGTGCTGGCTTTAGAAACAATAGAGTGCCTGGCGATAACCAAGGAGAGCTGGTGCGATGAGATCTGTGGTGTTTCCATGACACTTTGTGTTGCGGCTTACACTTGGAGAAGGTATTTGCAACACACAGGCAATGATAGGTGCAAAGCTACTACAGTGTCTGACAGTTATAGTTGGTGGTTCCATTGACATGATATCTGAAGCAGATATACTATGACTCGTGGTCTGCACCTACTATAGCACTAAAGTGGCCGAGGAGGAATAATGGCTCGTCGTTAGGGCATCCTTAGATATGTTCGTCCAGCTGTCCATATAACTGATCCTTTGCGTGGGAGCTGTAGACACTGAGCATGTTGACTTTTCCTGCTGTAATGGCAATGAGGATGGACAACAAACACTCAGTGTCTCATGACGGAGGCTCAAACGAGGCCAGGAGATTGTTTTTGATGTCTGGACACCTCAGGTACCCGATATTTCCAGAAGAAGATGAAATTTTCCTCTCTGAAGGAGCCGCTGGAGGCAAACCGGGAATCCTGTGCAACAGCTATGCTGACATTTAGCTCTATGTCGATGATTGCTGTCCTCCTGGTGTCGTCCACCTCTCTGAGGTCGTCGGAGATGCCTGTGCACGTGGTGTTTGCTAAGTTGGAGTCTTCTTTGTTGGTTTTTTTGTTTCTCTTGCCTAGTGTGCTGTCCAGTCTGCGTGTCAAACTGAGTAACTCCCATAGTTCCATGGACCCACTGGAGTAGGCAAACACTTTAATAACACTACTATGCCTTTGATAGCGTATATCTGCACACCAGGTCTGAATGGAGGCTGTTCAATCTGGCACAACCAAAGTGAGGTCAGTACTCATCAGGTAGATGATCATTGCTGATGGCTACACTCTTGTGACCTATTCAGAGGATGCTCTCCAGAGACTGGGAAACAGTTTCCCTGATGCCTGCGAGAAATTTTGGCTCACAATCAGAGTGGAAGAAAATCAAGGCGCAAGATTCATCCATAAAAATCGACGGTCGTGAGCAGCTTTACTCACCTGGGATCAACCATCATCAACCGTCTATCGATCGATGTGGCGCCGGACAGAAGGCTTAAAAAAGCAAGATAATAAATGCTCTACTAAAGACGATGGATTGGGAACACAAAACGCTGGCATAGCATACCAAGATCCTAATCTACCAGGCCTGCGTTCCCAGCAACCTCATATATGTAAGTGAGACCTGGAACACTTATATGAGGCCAAAGCACCGGCTCAACCATTTCCATATACGGTGCCTGGCAAGATGAGCTGTCAAGACCAAGTCCCTCACAGCGAGTTGCCGAAGCTTGCAAATAACACTGTCATGTATTCTCTGCTGGTTAAACTCCATCTGCAATGGCTAGGACACGTCAGACTCATGGTGGAAGACAGGCTGCCAAAGGACATTTATATGGACAGCTAGCCACTTTAACAGGAAGAGAGGACCGCCTCTCAAGTGTGTGTTCAAGAGGGACATGAAGGCCTGTGACATTTCACCCGACAGATGGCAAGTGCAGGCCGATGTTTGAGGCACATGGAGACTGACGGTCTGCAGGGGCATAGTAGTCGCTGGTATGAGGAACGAGGAGTGCGGCAGCAACCTCAGCTACTCAGACTTCCCTGTACGTCTGCACCAACTGCAACAGTGACTCTCACTCACGCATTGTCCTGCACCACTCACAGCAGACGACGCCTAAACCCAAGACACAAACGACACTCCAAAGGCGCTACTTGCACAGTCTCCCGAAATGACGATGTGGTGAAAATGTCTGCATTGGGCGCATGGGATAGAGGGAGAGTATTGTAATTAGCGAAAGGAAGTTTAGGTATATTTCATGGCATCTAAGACAATAAATTTGGGTTCGTTAAAGTGGGAAAGAAAATATTGGACAGAATGTTTTTACGAAGTGTTCTCGGATAAAGCAGTTGTGCAAAGTGAAAAATTTATCTCAACTTATTCGAGTTCTCAAAATTTTGGGTGCAAAATACATGTATGGAACTATTTCGTCTAAAGACAAGTGATAATACACAGCCTAAACCCTTGTATGTTTTTTCTTCTACTGGGATCAAGCAATAATCTTAATAGTCTGTTCCAGATATCGTCTGTGGAATTTCAACAGAAGTAGCTATGGTCATTTTGCTGCCTAAAATACGCTCACGACCCTAGTAATCGTGAATGTATATCTCTCTGGCTGCTCTCATATTTCTACTGAGACCATGACATAATAAAATCTCTGATACTAGTACTGACTTTCTGTGAATATAAATATATCAGCTGAATTAAGACCATCGGCACATATTACTTCATTCTCGGTTGAAATTGATACACAACTTAACCACTCAATGTTCTAACTGTATTAATTTACTTGACACACATTTCAAGATAAAAGCAAAACCAATCCTCATCATAAATGACACAAATCATTTAATACAGACAAAATGCACATTCACATAAATGTATCATAAGAAATGCAAACTATTTTATATACCATGATTTATTTGACATGAAACAACTCAACCAGAACTCATTCATCTAATGCAAATATTGTATGACATTGTTGCAATATATGAAACATATAACATGCACGATTGTTTATGAATATAAGCAAAAGTTGGAGCATCAATTTAAATTAAATTAATTGAACAATGATTACAAACACTGTGTAATTGAGACTAACTTTGCCTTTATGAACCCTCGCTCGCTAGAGAATTCCATCTGTCTCTTCTCTAGATATTGATCTTTAAAAGTTGCAAACATATCCCGCCTTTTGCTATCTTTCTTTAAAGGGAGAAATCACATATTCATTTTCTTCGGAGTCCCTCAGACTACCTCCCCCTCTACAAAAAATCTGGATTTAATGATATCGTGAAGAGTGTAATTTAAACTCTTCCTTTCAATTCTTTTTGCTTAACTAATGCGGGTTACGTCTTTAACCACTAAGTTGTGTTTTATAACACCCATCAAAGTTCGAGTAATCCTCTATAGTCCACCTTTATTAATAACTCTTGTACAAGATGTCAACATTTTATCACATTTGTTTCAAACGTTTCTTCATTTCCTAAACTTTTCATTGGTTTGTATCACCCTCAGTTGACCTTTAGTTAACACGCACTCTACAACGGCTGAATTATATTTAAAAAAAAAGTTTCTACCCCTAACAGAACCCTATTACATTCCTCATTGACAACAATGTATGGCTAATCTAATCAATGACTGAAAAGGGCTATGCTGTTCTCAACAGAATATGCAGAGAAACTGTCTCTATAAACGTCCTCATTGGTACAATAAAATTAGTGTTTTTGTACTGTTAATTGATGAGATTTCTGTTTAAACATTAATATATTTAGATACAGTTAATCTATATAATTTGCTATCAAATTTGCTTTCAATTGGAGTGTATCTTCATTAAGAAGAGTGCCGAAGAAAAGAGGACACTTACTGGTCCAAAACCCATGTTCCATTTGAGTAAGAAATAATTCACTTGCCTGTAACTGCAGCTTAAATCCATTGATGTGTCTCTTACAATATTTTTTTATAAATTGGATGCGAAATAGTATATACATATTCGCAATGTAATCAGACCGATGATGGAACATCCACAGTCTCAGTTATCACTTGAGTGGACAGCGTCAGAGTAGACAACGATTAAATGACAGTAATGAACCGGAAATATATATTTATTGGATAAGATCGGCGGAATCATAAAAGTAAATTCTTTGGATTAGTTTGTATAGCTTTGTAATGTATGTTTGCTGTTTATATTTTTGAAATGGTGTTTTGTTGCTGTTCAAGCAATGATTCTAAATGAAATTATTGCATCATGAGGGTTTGTTTATAAAGATATTTAGTCTCGCTGAGATAGAGGAAGTGTGTTTAGTTTGAAAATGAAAATAAATTACTTTCTGTCTGTTCTGGGAACAGGATGGTCATTGCAAAATTGTATCATGCATGTAATGGTGCTAGTTTTAGGACCATATTCCTGTTTATTGAAGCAGAGAAAGAATGGATTTTACAAGTTCAAATACAACTGTTCCTGATTTGCTCTAGGAAATGCAGGACATAATTAAATAGGTATCTGCATAATTGTTGTCTGCGTAATCAACGATGGCATCCAGGGAATTGAGAAGAGGGCACATGATGGAAGTATGGTCACAAGAGTTACGTTTATCAAGTAGTAAGTTCGTTTTATGTCAAATAACTGGATGTATGGTGAAGTTATGAACGTTTTAAGTTGTTTTACATGTTGTACATGGAATGTTCTGGTAGTCTCGACTCACATGTCCCCTTTGGAAACCACGTCGTAATATTCCGCAAACATAAGTACAAAAACATGTAACTTACAGTGTGAGATATTTGATCAAATGTCTCATTATAGTTTGAAAGGAGAGAGAGAGAGAGAGAGAGAGAGAGAGAGAGAGAGAGAGAGAGAGAGAGAGAGAGAGAGAGAGAGAGAGAGATTAAAATGAAACGTTCAGTATACGACTGTGGTGGTCTTCTTTGCCCTAGTATTGGCATTCATGAAATAAACACACGCGTAAAATTAGTACTAAAGACAAAATATTTCCTAACTAATGCGATCAAGTGAATCTCTTTTTCCCCCACTCTGTCATTAAGAGCATTCATTATTTTACGAATTGTTTGTTTTATGGGACAATTAGAAAATAGTAATTAATTAACCTCAATTGGTTACGAACGTACACGTTCAAACAAGACTCTTTCAAAAGAGACGTTTAAATGACATTGAAAAAGTCTTGTTGTGCTTGATATTTGATTCAAATATTGCATTAAAAGGACATAATAGAATAGATACGTGTACATACGGCAAAGTTTTACAAGGCGTCTCCTTTCAGCTGTGGTCATGCTACAACACGTGATTCAAGTTTTTGTTACTCGAAGATAGTGGATCCGTTCTTTCTAATATTGTCCAAAATGTGTCCGTTTCCTCTGACTAAGATTGTTATTGTTGCCACTATGTGCCCATAGGACGGATTTATCACAAAGATGGAATCTTCACTTTCAAATGTGTATGTTGCCATAACGTTGCTTTCGCTTACAGACGTTGGTATGTATATGGTTATCTAATTAGTTGAACAATATTAAATAAGCTGAAATAAACTGACTCGTCGACAATATCAATTTTTGATTTAAAAAGTAAGCTGGAACGGTTTGTCTTTCAATCACCTTGCAGATATTTCTTACTTTTAGATGCCGAGATAGATGTTTATATTGCCGTTCTCAGTCTTTTTAACGTTGCGCAAATATATCACAGCTTATATTCATAATGCTTTCGTTTTTCTCATAAAGATTTACACTCTGGAAATATATATGTATAGTAAATATAATTTTAATTTCCTTACAAAGTTATCCGTAGAATAATTATTGCAGATAATTGTTGTATTATTGATATATTAATTTATAATGTACTTTGAACATCAAGTTTAGGTCTCATTTTGCTTTAGAGTCTCTCCAGAAATTATACATTTAAAGTCCATTTCGGTCTACTCTTGTTTGGAAAGATTTATGCACGAAATCTAATATCTGAAATATTAGATTGGTGTCGACGATTTTAGTCTCCACTTGTTTTAAAATTTACGGAAAGGTCAGGAGGAAAGATAATAAAACACCGTTACAAGCGGGTCTTTTTTGAGCAACGGTTATTATGAAAAGTTGATTTAAAATTTTAAACTTAAAACCGAAGATCTTTTGCTAACAGATGAAATAAAGTCATATGGCATCAGACAGTGAGTACAAGAACTTAGCAAATTTTCTATTAACTTTATTACTCTTAAACAGATGTCCTCGAATGGGATCAAATATCAACACTCAGTTTATTAACAACCAGAAGAATATATTCGCATAATTTTGGAATCATTTTTGGGACTTGGATTGAAGGATAAAAGCTCCTTGATATCTAGTTGCAATGTTATCGTTCACTGCTGGATGGATACTTCTGCACATCACACGAATGTATTCTGTGTACGGGTGCAATCACTGCATCGCCATGTGGTCAATTATTTCATATCAGGAATTCTTCTAAGTACAGCTATGTCATTCACTGAAAGCTCCAAAAGAAAAGCAACAATTGTTTACACTCGCATTCTAAACATTGAAACTACATTTGAACGACAATCGTCGATTAAAATGGAATAAAGAACACTTTGAGTATACATGTAGCAATTAGGCAGTCATGAAATCTTTGTATCTATCTATAGATTGATGTATCCATCATTTGTGGCTTCATTATATGCTAATTTCTGAAAATAGATATTGATGCATGAGATCCGCAGGACATCGTAGTAGATGAGGTCGATGGTACTTTATTTCCTCTGTCGTTACATAAAAACAAAATTAAGAAAAGTGCTGAATATTTTGAATGAAACCGGTTTTGCAAAATGGTCAAACTCCCAGACTTTACTCCTTTTGGGACAATTATTTTGAAACTACCGATCGTTTATCACGAAAACAAGAACAACATCAAATATTTATTATTGTTGATGTTGGGCTTAACGCCATTTTCAGCACACGATAGGCTATTCATAAATATTTATTATAAAGGTCGTTGATCTCTTGCAGTGATTTAGTAAGTTGCTATAAGGAATCATTAACTCGTCTTGGAGTTTGAATAATCACGCTAAAACTATTAGGTCATTCTCTACAAGTATTTGCTAATCCTGAACATCGATTTAATAATTCAGAGTAACTAATAATTCCCTAGGATGATCTACTTATCCGGTGGAAGAACACGATAATGCGTTATAGTAACTATTTAATCCTTAGTTATATGAAGTAACGTTTTAAAAATTTGCTATAACGATTGGGTAATTTCTTGTGATTTGATGATCTGTTATAACGATATTGGAACTTTTAGAACGATTTAGGAATCCGTCGGATGGATTTACTATTCTATTAGAGCAATTTATTAATTACCTTTTGTAAACATTGATATTTTAGAGTCATTAGCTTCCATAAACCGGATAACTGATTGTTTTTATGTTATGTGCACATGCAACGATTTTGATCAAAACTTCATTTTTTTATTATTTTTAACCAGGAATGATCATTTTTAATTTCAATCGTATTTTTTGACGATTATATCTAAATGTAGTATTAATCGGACTAAAATAATTCATATCAATCCTTAATTTCTGGAATTAAATCTTTGTTTATTCGTGGAATTTTGGCGCGATTACTTGACAGAAGCAGTTTTCATCTGTTCAATAACGCAACAAAACTTTTGCTCATGCTATTTGAGTCGTAAAATACCTTTGGTTTCATTTCTTTTAAAAAGAACCACAAAGTTGGCGTGCTTTGATTAATTCATACTTATACTTACACGTGATTGGTATGTTTAATGCTCATTCTGTATCTATAATTTTAATATTTCAAAACAATTTGCAACAATCACAAACCGTTATTCGGTAGTTCGTTCGAACAGATAATTTGTTCCGTGTCTATCTCTTTCTGATTGTTACTTTGACGTTTGACGAAGAGGACTAATCTTTATAATCTTCTAGACTGCTATTTTTTATCAATAAATAGTTTTCCGCAAATAGAATATGAAACTTTTTATTAAGATTTTCACAGAGGAAGTTAGATAATTCTGCGTTATAGCAACTGAGAAAGCTATGGAGTAAAGAAAGACCGGATGTGCGTAAATCGACGTTTTACTTCAAACGAAATCACGGTCCAAATCCGTTAGTTTAAATTATGATTTCTATGGTCGTTATTTCTCGTTATGTTCTTTCATTGTTCTTTAAATATCTGCAGTTAGTATCATCAAATCCTTTTTGCAAACTGCAATTATTCGAAAACGATTTTGCTGAAGTATATTGAAAGCCGTGGTTATCATTTCATTCAACAACGGGTTCCAACTCCAGTTTTACTGGACATCTAACATTGTCATCCTCAAACTGAGATTTAAAACAATTTCGGTTTGTGTTGCTTTATATTTTATAAGTAATAAATAATGCCAACTCTGCTAGTATCGATGAGAGAAGAAAAATATTTGCAATTTTGTGATTTCTGCACTTTTGAGAACTGACTTAATTCTGGGAATAATTTTACGATTTCATAAAATGTTAAAATCGTCTCAAAATAGATTGATATAATAAAATGGTTTCTAAAATGCACACTTTTCAATGAAAATTTCAGAAACTGTTCTCTTTACGGAAGTCTCATATGGAAGAAAATGTATAATTTTGAATGTGAGAAGAAATTGAGTTAACATCAAGCATGATTTCCTATCAAGTGGAGGTCATCTTAGTCCGGTTCTTTATTTATTCGCTATTCTTTAGTGAATTAACTGCTAAGTTAGCTACGTTTTAATGCCGTAAATATCAACTTTAAAAATGTTGTTTTAAAGTATATATATATATATATATATATATATATATATATATATATATATATATATATATATATATATATATATATATATATATATATATATACACACACCACACCACGAAGAATAACAACGAAAGACGATATCCTTGGATTCTATGGGGTAATGATTGATAAAAGGCAGATTTAAGATAATAATAGTATCATACAGGTTAGAGAATTTTTAATTCAAACTTTACGGAGATTAGAACTCATGCCTCGGGTAAACGGCACCCATCGCCTTGCCTGCACGCACGATTCCAAATTCCATCACGACTAAGCACAAACCACCAAATAAATGGTGACGAATCGGTTTTATATGCACTCGTGCACAGCAGAAACACGCATGAGAACATGGTAAGTAATTATCATACATCTACACATTGGTTCTGGATACTCCAAATTTTTGACGGAATATGGGCTGGTGCGTGCCGTTTACCTGCAGATGTGCTTTCGAATCTCTGTGGACTACGAATTAAAATTTTTTTATCCTGAATGATATTTTTTTGTTTACAATAAATATATAAATATAATTGTCTCGTTAATAAATAACGTATTTTTTGTTTTGTTGTGTTAGAAAAAAATAAAAAAGATTAAATTATTCTTGTGATTCCTGGCCAGCGTCAAAATTCTAATTAGAAAAGTCCCAACCAGCATCTACGGATACTATGTTTTGGAAGGAGATATATTACAGTCTTAAATGAAAATTAACTACAGTTCGTTCTTTGGTCTATAGGCAGTAGTTTGAAATCGAGACGTTGTTTTTATAACTTATTATTAAGGTAATTGTTTTCGTCCATTTCACCGTTAACATATTATCTGCCCGCGGATAATATCAGTGACAGATATTAACATTTCTGCTTTACAATGATCTTACCATCAACAAACGTATTTGATCTGAAACGAAATTTTTATTTAAGTGATTGCGTTTGTTGCATGGGCGTAGTGGAGGTATATTCATATATGACGTAGTCAACGATCTACATACAATGTGCTCGAAATTTGATAGCCTGGCTTAATAGCACTGCAATGGTTCAATTTTAAGATAGGTTGCGTGAATTTGGTCATTATTTATATATGATAGCAAAGTATCTTTCGTAGATAAGAAATATAGTATTGGATTGGAATGAATACGTCCTTTCTCGTTTTCGCATAGCTCAAGCGACAGTTGAAAATTTTAAAATGGATCTTGGATGCGAGAGCTTGAGAGCTCGAGAACTCAAATACGTATCCCTGTTGTGCGTATTGCTCCATTACATTAATACCGACACGACGTCTTTGCCTGGTTTAAGATGACTTTAAATAAGTCTGCGAAATAACCTTTTCCTGCTTCATTTAAATATATGCCTAACTAGGTCACATTAGGTATAGAAACTTTGCGCGCGCTCGCTGGTGTGTGTGTGTGTGTGATTTAGATTTTTAACGTAGCTTTAACAATGTTTCATTCATATCGCTACGATAGCTACAGTGTGACATTTTATAGAGCTCTATAGCACACAGAAAACAATTTTAACCACCCAGTCATATTATGACACAAGGCCGACCAGTCCTAATAATAACCTCTTAATGCTGAGCGCCAAAAGAGGCAGCTGTTAGTACAATTTTTTAATTCTTTAGTATGATTCGGCTGGGGTTCGGACCCGCAACCTACCGCATCCAAGGCTGACACTCTAAGAACTAAGCCACTGGAGCGGTATAACTTTGATGATGAATACACGTCTTTAAAATAACCTTTTTCCTTAAGAACTAAATATGTTTTGAGACACTATATTAATACATTTAGATGGTTTTCAAATACCTATTTTAAATATGTTTGGTTTTGTATGTCATACACATACCTCCTACTATAGATCTTGCTGCTTTTGAATGGTGGTTCGGTAGATAACGTATAGAATACGCTTCCGACCTCACGTGGAATCCTACCAGCATGTATTTTTGTGCTAGGTACTTTACTCCAAGAGCTTTCAAACCAAACAACATTTGCCTGTTTGTCCCGTAAACATTAAAGTCATGCAAAATCACTTTAACACACTAGCATAATCATCAATAATGGTCTTCCGATATACATAATGTACCTAGCATTGCATTCATGACGATGATCCTTAGCGCCAGGACATACCTGTCTTTGTATGTATGTATGTATGTATGTATGCATGTATATATATATATATATATATATATATATATATATATATATATATATATATATATATATATATATATATATATATATATATATGTATGTGTGTGTGTGTGTGTGTGTGTGTAAAAGAAGGTAAGGTCAAATATTCATATATTTTCTGTTCATTATACGATTTAAGGACAGAATCATTTTTTACATATACGTCTATGTAAATGTCTATGTACACACAGACACACACATACATACATATATATATATATATATATATATATATATATATATATATATAGAGAGAGAGAGAGAGAGAGAGAGAGAGAGAGAGAGAGAGAGAGAGAGAGAGAGAGAGAGAGAGAGAGAGAGAGAGAGAGTATTGGTTTTACGAAATTTACCTAGCCTAGCCTAAATAATCAATCGGGATATGTTTGTTTGCAGTAATTTGAAATAGAGTACTATATACATCTTGATGTATATACTTATCTTGATGTAATTGTTGGAGTCGTTTTTCAAAGAGGTATTGTCACCACAATCAACGTACTTGTAATGTTGTCTTAGAACAAATAACAAATATTAAATCATTCTTGTAATATCCAGATTAGCGTCATAATGCAAAAAGTATGGATGTCCCAACGAGCCTCTACGGGAACGATTTCTTGAAAGGTGGTATATTACAGTCGAAAAGGAGGATTTATTACCGTGCGTCCTTTGCCTTGTAGTCAGTGGCTTGAAATCCGAGACGTTGTTTTTATAATCTATATATTTAGGTAATTGTTTTTGTGCATTTCACTGTTAACATATTATCTGCCGGCGGACAATATCAGGGACAGATAGAATGTTTTACAATAATATTACTATCAACAGATGAACTTGACCTGAAAAGAATGTTTTATTTAAGTGATTGTGTTTGTTGCATGGACGTAGTGGAGGTATATTCATATATGACGTAGTCAACGATTTACATACAATGTGCTCGAAATTTGATACTCTGACTTAATAGCACTGACATGGTTTAGTTTTAAAATAGGTTGCGTGATTTCGGTAGTTTTCGTTTTACAGAGGATTTTAATGTTTCAATCGTAGATAAGAAATATAGCATTGGATTGGAGAGAATACGTCCTTTTCGTATAGTTCGAGTGGGAGTTGCAAATTTTACAAAGGATCTTTGATGCGAGAGCTTGAGAGCTCGAGAACTCAAATACGTATCCCTGTTATGCGCATTTTTCCATTCCATTAATACCATTAATATCTACACGACGTCTTTGCCTGGTTTAACTTGACGTTAAATAAGTCTGCGAAATAGCCTTTTTTCTGCTTAATTTAAATATGCGATTAACTGGGTCATACTAGGTTTAATAACTTTGAGTGTATTTGTGTGTGTGTGTGTGTGTGTGTGTGTGATTTAGATTTTAAACGTAGCTTTAACAATGTTTCATTCATGTAACTACGATGTCTGCAGTGTGACAGTTTATATTCATCTCTAGCAAATAGATAGTATTATGTCCAACATAGCAACATTATCAAACGTTAAATAGGTCTGCGAAATATACTTTTTTCTGCTTAATTTAGATATGTGACTAACTAGGTCATATGTTTAAATAACATTGTGTGTGTGTGTGAGTGTGTGATATAGATTTTTAAGTTAGCTATAACAATGTTTCATTCATATTGCTACGATATATTCAGTGTGACAGTTTATGTTGATCTCTAGCAAATAGTTATTATTATGTCCAACATAGGCACAGTATCTGACACAAGGCAAAGAAGTATTAACACTCACCTCTTAATGCTGTGCGCGAAACTAGGCAGCTGTTCGTACCAATTTTAAAAGTCTTTGGTTTGACCCGGCTGAGGTTTGAACTCGCGACCAACCACATCCATGGAGGACATTCCAACCACTAGACCACCGGAGCGGTGTAACTTTGATGATGGATACAATTCTTTAATGAATTCTACAATTTTTGCATGAGAACTAAATATTTATTTTAGGCATTATTTTAATGCTTTTAGATGTTGGTTTTTTTTTGTATAAAAATTTTGAAACTGTTTAGTTTTGTATGTCTTACATCTACTCCTATGGATCTCAATGCTATAGAATGGTCGTTAGGTGGTTTGCGTGTTGAATACCTTCTGACCTCAGAGTGAATTCTGAAAGCATGTTACATTGTGCTAGGTACTTTACTCCAAGAGCTTTCAAACTAAATAACATTTGCCTGTTTGTCCCGTAAAACATTAAAGTCATGCAAAATCACTTTAACACTCTCGCATAATCACCATTAATGGTCTTCCGAAATACATAATGTACCAAGCATTGCATTCATGACGATGATCCATAGCGCCAGGACATACCTGTCGTTGTATGTATGTATGTATGTATGTATGTATGTATGTATGTATGTATGTATGTATGTATGTATGTATGTATGTATGTATGTATGTATGTATGTATGTATGTATGTATGAATGTATGAATCCATGAATGTATGTTGGTTTGTATGCATGAATGTATGTATGTATGTATGTATGTATGTATGTATGTATGTATGTATGTATGTATGTATGTATGTATGTATGTATGTATGTATGTATGTATGTATGTATGTATGTATGTATGTATGTATGTATGTATTTATCTATGTATGTATCTATGTATGTATGTATGCAATATATGCATGCATGCATGTATGTATGTATGTATGTATGTATGTATGTATGTATGTATGTATGTATGTATGTATGTATGTATGTATGTATGTATGTATGTATGTATGTATGCATGCATGCATGCATGCATGCATGCATGCATGCATGCATGCAGGCAGGTAGGTAGGTAGGTAGGTAGGTATCTATGCGTGCATGCATGCAGGTAGGTAGGTAGGAACATAGGTAGGTAGGTAGGTAGGTGGGCACGCATTGTTAGAGTCGTTATTCAATTTGGTGTTGTCAATACAATCAGGTCACTTATATGTACGTATTTGACCAACCATAGACATCTTACGATTATCAAAAGACTCGATATAAAACGGACCTTTATTGACTGGTTTTGGTCATTGGCCGTACTAGATGTTAATTCTTGTACGTCAGTTTGAAGGATTGGGCAGATTTGTCCCAACTCTTGACAAATTTACCCATGACTTAGTATAAACCTGAAAATTGTATATCGCATAGAATAAGATATTCTTGTCTTTATCGATAAATGATCAAAATAGATAAGTAGTAGAGAAAGAAAATAGAAATAAATAAAAAAACGGTTGATTCTGTCGCACTGTATATATCTTGTCCAGTCCTTTATTATTTAATAGAGAACAAAACAACAAAGAATAAGATAACAGCATTATTTGTATGACTATCGAATATTTCATTCCTATGTAGTTATATTAATGATATAATGATGTAAGCATTTTTCATTAAAAGGAAAGTAAGATTGTCGAGATTACTTTTAATGAAAAATTATGAAAAGAATGGTATATCTTGATACAGCGTACATACTGTGCATATACTTTATATCATATAAATACACATATTTGCCCTTTGAACGGAGTTCAGATTTACGGCAGGCAGATGTGTATGGACGTAGTGAATGAAATCCTCATACCCCCGAATGTGTCCGCTAAAACATGCAGTTCTATGCCTTTTGTGGCTTTTCGTAGTTACTTTGCACATTGATAAGTTGATTGTTTTGTTGTTGTTTTCTTTTTATTTCTATTTTTCTTCACCTTAATAAAACTAATATAATACATACTTATGATATAATCATGAATGTTGGTTTTAATAATAAAAGGTGAGCACTACAAAAATACATAGCTGCACCATTCATATGCACGCTGCCATACACGTGCAGGAGCTTGGACATTAATTTGGAATATATGCTAAGCAAAATTACGAACCAAAAGGTGGTAATTAAAACATTTTAATATATTTACAGTTGAATAAAGTCATTAAAATGCTCCAATAACACCAACAATAAACTCTCTCTCTCTCTCTCTCTCTCTCTCTCTCTCTCTCTCTCTCTCTCTCTCTCTCTCTCTCTCTCACACACACACACACACACACACATAAACACACACTTAACTTTTACCATCATTCTTAAGTCAAAATTCATTCTTTAGTCCAGAGATATCGTGGATTGACAAAAATGAAAATTCTTTAGGTTCATTATGTTTAGATTTTGGCCCGTATCTTGCTACGATGGTAAAGAGAGAGAGAGAGAGAGAGAGAGAGAGAGAGAGAGAGAGAGAGAGAGAGAGAGAGAGAGAGAGAGAGAGAGAGAGAGACGGGGTCTTTGCCTATTTTCAAATTTAATAGTCAATTATTAGAAAATTATACTACTAAGTTTCAGAAATAAAGAAATAAAGACAAAGCATAACATTAAATAAATTAGAACATATGTACTTCGTAACCGATTAATTTTTTAATGGCGAACTGGTTGCATCGTTCTATCCCGACAAACACAGTAGATAAATCCCAAGAAAAGTGCACAAATTTTCGTTACGACGAACCATACATATTATTGTAGGTTACTTAGTTTAATTTTTGTTCAAAGTTTCAATCCAGCCCAATTTAAATTTTGTTTCTGTTACTCCACATTTCTCACAGATGTTCTGTTATGCATGAGAGTGGAGGTGGAACACAAATCAGAAAGGAATGTGATAAAAGTGTGTATCGTATTAATTCATTTGGAAAACCAGTATTGCTAATTCTTTTAATCGCTATTTTCATACGTCAATAATGATTGACCTTAGGAAATTCATCATAATTCATCATTGACCTAGAATGAACTGAAGAATGTTTATACATGTGTATTATCGCATCGTGGACTGATCACAGTTTTATTTACCAATGGTATTAGTATAACAAATTGCTTTACATCCAACACCTTAAATGACTTGGTGGCATGGTCGAGAGTTCTAATCCAGTCCGAGCCATACCAAAGATTTTGTATACATGGTACTAGCAGCTGCCTCTTGGCGCTCAGGATTAGGAGGTTAGAATTAGGACTGCTTGACCTGGTGTCAGGATAATGTAACTGGGTGGGACATCCTGCCATATGTCTGCGGCATGATGCCCCAGTGCTACCCTTCGCTATAAACTGTCACATTGCCGACATTTTTGCGAAATGACAGAAAAATTGATAAAGGTACGTTAACAATCACCCCCCATATATATATATATATATATATATATATATATATATATATATATATATATATATATATATATATATATATATATATATATATATATATATATATATATATATATATATATATATATATATATATATATATATATATATATATATATATATATATATATATGCTTCTGTTCGACTTCTTTGCATTTAAGAAATGAAATAATTAGATGATGAATAATGAAGAAGAAAAGGGAGGAGAAATATAAGAATAAGGAGAAAGGAAGCATATTTTCACAATATAAGTACATAGACAATTTTTTTCTGAAGAATACGATCACGTGAATCTCTTTTTCTATTCTTCCACACTCTCAATAAGAGAATTATCTTTTGAATAATTTTTTTCTATATGGGGCAATTAAAAAAAGCAATTAATCTGAATTGGTTAGAAACCTCCATGTGCAAACAAGACATTTTAAATAAGAGACATTTCAGATAATATTTAAACAGCGTCTGGTTACGCCTGATAGTTGATTGATATAGTTAATTTAAAGAACATAATAAAAATAGAAACGTGTAGCCACTACAGCAGACATTTAACATGGCGTCTTTTTGATTTAAATGATTCAGCTGTGGTCATGCTACAACCACGTAATTCAATTAACTGCCAAACAATGATATTGGATACGTTCTTTCTAATATTGTTCAAAATGTGACCGTTTCCTCTCCATAACAATGTTAATGTTGTCATTATGTGTCCATAAGACGGATTTATCACAAGGATTGAATTTTCACTTTTAAATGTGTATGTTGCCATAACGTTGCTTTCGCTTACAGACGTTGGTATGTATATGGTTATCTAATTAGTTGAACAATATTAAATAAGCTAAAATACACCGTCTCATCGGCAATTTAAATCTTTTGTATAAAAAGTAATCTGGAAAGGTTTGTCTTTCAATCACCAAGAAGATATTTCTTAATTTTAGATGCCGAGATAGTTGTTTATATTGCCGTTCTCAGTCTTTTATTCATAATTCTTTCATTTTTCTCATAAGGATTGACACTCTGGAAAAAAAAAAAAATATATATATATATATATATATATATATATATATATATATATATATATATATATATATATATATATATATATATATATATATATATATATATATATATATAATTGACCCACAAATTTATCCTTAGAATAATTATTGCAGATAATATTTTTGTAATATTAATGTATAATGTACTTTGCACATTAAGTTTAGGTCTCATTTTGCTTTAAACTAGAGTCTCTCCAGAAATTATACATTGAAAGGCCATTTCGGTCTAATCTTGTTTGGAAAGATTTATGCACAAAAACTAATATCTGAAACATTAGATAGATGGCGACGATTTCAGTCTCCACTTGTTTTAAGATTTACAGAAAGGTCAGGAGGTGAGAGAATAAAGCACCGTTACTATCGGGTCTTTTTTGTAGCGTTTGTTGCAAATTCAAAAGTATGGAATTTTTTCCATGTGGCTTCACTAAATGTAACAAGCTCATCATCTATAATGATAGCGAATTCTGCCTTGGATCATTTGACCTGAAAAAGTCAAAGCATTTAACAGTTCTCACTTGCAAAATTAAACACAAAAATACGCACTAGAACTGAAATTTAGTGAACACCATAGTGCAACGGTTATTGTGAAAAGTTGATTTAAAATTTTAATCTTATAGCTAAAGCACTTTTGCTAACAGATGAAATAAAGTCACATGGCATCAGACAGTGAGTACAAAAACTTCGTAAATTTTCTATTAACTGTATTACTCTTAAACAGATGTCCTCGAATGGGATCAAATATCAACACTCGGTTTATTTACAACCAGAAGAATATATTTGCATAATTCTGGAATCATTTCGGGACTTGGTTTGAAGGATAAAGGATAAAAGCTGCGAGATATCGAGTTGCAATGTTATCTTTTACTGCTGGATGGATACTTCTGCACACCACACGAATTTATTGTGTGTACTGGCGCATTCACTGCCTCGCCATGTGGTCAATTATTTCATATCAGGAATTCTTCTAAGTACAGCTATGTCATTCACTGAAACCTCCAAAAGAAAAGCAACAATTGTTTAAACTCGCATTTTAACATTGAAACTACATTTGAACGACAATCGTCGATTAAAATGGAATAAAGAACACTTTGAGTATACATGTAGCAATTAGGCAGTCATGAAATCTTTGTATCTATCTATCGATTGATGTATCCATCATTTTTGGTTTCATTATATGCTAATTTCTGAAAATATATATTGATGCATGAGAGCCGCATGAAATCGTAGTAGATGAGGTCGATGGTACTTAATTTCCTCTGTCGTTACATAAAAACAAAAATTAAGAAAAGTGCTGAATATTTTGAATGAAACCGCTTTGCAAAATAGTCAAACTCCTAGACTTTGATCCTTTTGGGACAATTATTTTGATACTACCGATCGTTTATCACGAAAACAAGAACAACGTCAAATATTTATTAATTTATAAAGGTCGTTAATCTCTTACACAGATTTAGTAAGCTGCTATTAGGAATTATTAACCCGTCGTTGAGTTTGAATAATCACGCTGAGACTATTAGGTCATTCTCTACAAGTATTTGCTAATCCTGAACATCGATTTAATAATTCAGAGTAACTAATAATTCCCTAGGATGATCTACTTATCCGGTGGAAGAACACGATAGAATCAGTTTTCATCTCTTCAATAACGCAACAAAACTTTTGCTCATGCTATTTGAGTCGTAAAATACCTTTGGTTTCATTTCTTTTAAAAAGAACCACAAAGTTGGCGTGCTTTGATTAATTCATACTTATACTTACACGTGATTGGTATGTTTAATGCTCATTCTGTATCTATAATTTTAATATTTCAAAACAATTTGCAACAATTACAAACCGTTATTCGGTAGTTCGTTCGAACAGATAATTTGTTCCATGTCTGTCTCTTTCGGATTGTTACTTTGACGTTTGACGAAGAAGACTAATCTTCATAATCTTCTAGACTTCTTTTTATCAATGAATAGTTTACCGCAAATAGAATATGAAAATTTTTGTTAAGATTTTCACAGACGAAGTTAGATAATTCTGCGTTATAGCAATTGAGAAATTTAAGGAGTAAAGTAAGACCGGATGTGCGTAAATCGACGTTTTACTTCAAACGATATCACGGTCCAAATCCGTTAGTTAAAATTATGATTTCTATGGTTCACATTTCTCGTTATGTTCTTTCATTGTTCTTTTAATATCTGCAGTTAGTATCATCAAATTCTTTTTGCAAACTGCAATTATTCGAAAACGATTTTGCTGAAGTATATTGAAAGCCGTGGTTATCATTTCATTCAACAACGGGTTCCAACTCCAGTTTTACTGGACATCTAACATTGTCATCCTCAAACTGAGATTTGAAACAATTTCGGTTTGTGTTGCTTTATATTTTATAAGTAAATGAATGCAAACTCTGTAAGTATCGATGAGAGAAGAAAAATATTTGCAATTTTGTGATTTCTGCACTTTTGAGAACTAACTTAATTCTGGGAATAATTTTACGATTTCATGAAATGTTAAAATCGTCTCAAAATAGATTGATATAATAAAATGGTTTCTAAAATGCACACTTTCAATGAAAATTTCAGAAACTGTTCTGTTTACGGAATCCTTTAATGGAATAAAATGTATAATTTTGAATGTGAGAAGAAATTCAGTTAACATCATGCTTGATTTCCTGTCAAGTGGAGGTCATCTTATTCCGGTTCTTTATTTATTACCTATTCTTTAGTGAATTATCTGCTCAGTTAGCTACGTTTTAATGCCGTAAATATCAACTTTAAAAAAAATGTTTTTTAAAGTATATATACCATATAACGAAAGACGATATCCTAAGATTCTATGGAGTAATGATTAATAAAAGGCAGATTTAAGATTTAATGCAAATAATAGTATCATACAGGTTAGATAATTTTTAATTCAAACTTTACGGAGATTAGAACTCATGCCTCGGGTAAACGGCACCCATCGCCTTGCCTTCAGGCACGATTCCAAATTCCATCACGACTAAGCAGGAACCACCAAATAAATGGTGATGAATCGGTTTTATATGCACTCGTGCACAGCAGGCACACGCATGAGAACATGCTAAGTAATTATCATCTATCTACACAATGGTTCTGGATTCTCCAAATTTGTGACGGAATATGGGCTGGTGCGTGCCGTTTACCTGCAGATGTGCTTTCGAATCTCTGTAGACTTCGATTTAAAAATTCTCTCTTTTGAATATTTTTTATTTGTATTAAATATATAAATATAATTGTCTCGTTAATAAATAACGTATTTTTTGTTTTGTTGTGTTAGAAAAAATAAAAAAATTAAATTATTCTTGTGATTCCTGGCCAGCGTCAAAATTCTAATTAGAGAAGTCCCAACCAGCATCTACGGAGACAATGTTTTGGAAGGAGATATATTACAGTCTTAAATGAAGATTACTATAGTTCGTTCTTTGGTCTATAGGCAGTAGTTTGAAATCGAGACGTTGTTTTTATAAATTATTATTAAGGTAATTGTTTTCGTCCATTTCACCGTTAACATATTATCTGCCCGCGGATAATATCAGTGACAGATAGTACCATTTCTGCTTTACAATAATCTTACCATCAACAAACGTATTTGACCTGAAACGAAATTTTTATTTAAGTGATTGCGTTTGTTGCATGGGCGTAGTGGAGGTATATTCATATATGACGTAGTCAACGATCTACATACAATGTGCTCGTAATTTGATGCCCCTGACTTAATAGAACTGCAATGGTATAATTTTAAGATAGGTTACGTGAATTTGGTCATTATTTATAGATGATAGTAATGTATCAGTCGTAGATAAGAAATATTGCATTGTATTGGAGTGAATACATCCTTTCTTGTTTTTGCATAGTTCAAGAGACAGTTGAAAATTTTAAAATGGGTATGCGTATTGCTCCATTCCATTAATACCTACACGGCATCTTTACCTGGTTTAACATGACTTTAAATAAGTCTGCAAAATAACCTTTTACCTACTTAATATAAATATGTGACTAACTAGATCAGATTAGGTATAGAAATTTTGCGCGCGCGCATGCGTGTGTTTGTGTGTGTATGTGATTTAGATTTTTAACGTAGTTTAACGATGTTTCATTCATATCGCTACGATATCTGCAGTGTGACATTTTATAGAGCTCTATAGCACACAGGAATCAATTTTTCCCAGCCAGTCATATTATGAAACAAGGCCGACCAGTCCTAATAATAACCTCTTAATGCTGAGCACCAAAAGAGGCAGTTGTTAGAACAATTTATTAAGTCTTTAGTATGATCCAGCTGGTGTTCGGACCCGCAACCTACCGCATCCAAGGCTGACACTCTAAGAACTAAGCCACTGGAGCGGTATAACTTTGATGATGAATACACGTCTTTAAAATAACCTTTTTCCTGGAGAACAAAATAGTTATTTTAAACACTATATTAATACATTTAGATGGTTTTCAAACTCCCATTTTAAATATGTTTGGTTTTGTATGTCATACACTTACCTTCTACTATAGATCTTGCTGCTTTTGAATGGTGGTTCGGTAGATAACGTGTAGAATACGCTTCCGACCTCAGGTGGAATCCTACCAGCATGTATTTTTGTGCTTGGAAATTTACTCCAATAGCTTTCAAACTAAATAACATTTGCCTGTTTGTCCCCTGAAACATTAAAGTCATGCAAAATTACTTTAACACACTAGCATAATCATCAATAATGGTCTTCCGATATACATAATGTACCTAGCATTGCATTCATGACGATGATCCGTAGTGCCAGGACATACCTGTCTTTGTATGTATGTATGTATGTATGTATGTATGTATGTATGTATGTATGTATGTATGTATGTATGTATGTATGTATGTATGTATGTATGTATGTATGTATGTGTGTATGTCTGTGTGTATGTCTGTGTGGTCTGTGTGTATGTATGTATTCGTGTGAGTGTGTATATATATATATATATATATATATATATATATATATATATATATATATATATATATATATATATATATATATATATATATTATGCTAAAAAAAATTCTATTAGTTGTTTTGTAAGAGTCTGCTTGCTCTGTTGGAAAATTGAACTTGTTAGTAGTTATTTCTAACATAATCTTCTTTTCGTGTCTAGTTACGAGAAGGAAGAAAGTTCGGCATTCTTAAGAATAAGGGTCACACCTATGTTGCATCTTGTGGGGATAAGCTCGGCTGCGAAGAGGTAGGATCGCTGTAAGAAATAGACACGACCCTCTCTGAGGCTTGAAGTCGCACTGTAAGAAATAGACACGACACTCTCTGAGGCTTGAAGTCGCACTGTAAGAAATAGACATGACCCTCTCTGAGGCTTGAAGTCGTACTGAGAATCACCAGCCCACAGCCCTTTTTTATATCCTGAAAGCTGGTGATCATCAGTTTACCACGTTTTCATTCAAGGTCAGAGAGTTCTGTCTAATGAACTATGCCTATGTTCTAAGAAGTCACGCGTGTTCTTGCGTGATAGTCAAGGACAGCTTTATCAAGTTTAGAGGGGAGGGGAGAGGAGATAGCATGCTTTAGACTGCCAAGGACGGTCTTTGCTCTCCATTAAGCCCACAAAGAGAGAGCGTGCATGCTCAGTAATTTTCCTAAGTGAACGACCTTACAGATCATACATTGTCTATAAACTTTTTAGTTGTAAGTGGTCATTCACGTTTTAAACTTTTAACCCAACTAATTTTGTTGTTCTAGACTGATTATCAATTACTTTGTTTCCAGTATCACAACCCAATTAATAAGGGTTTATTGATTGAATTGTGAGGCATTAACGTTGTTCGTTGCTTCTATCCGTTGCTGAACTATTGAACCCGGCTTATCAATTTGGTTAAGGAAACAAGTTGAGGAAACAAGTTGAGGAAACAAGGACAGAGTTTAAGCTGAATTCATTTCAAAGTTCTATTATGTTCAGGATATGAATTATTGATTGGGCCATGCTACTTTTACAATCCAAATCAATATTATAATATTCTTTTCAAATTCGCAGGTTTTGTCTTCCAATAACTAGAGATTTCAATATATTCTACACAAATTAAATGTTATCGTTCCTTTCTTTTAAAAGTTATATCTTTATATATATATATATATATATATATATATATATATATATATATATATATATATATATATATATATATATATATATATATAAGCGTGTGTGTGTGTAACAGAAGGTAAGGTCCAATATTCATATATTTTTCTGTTCATTATACGATTTAAGGACAGAATCATTTTTTACATATATGTCTATGCAAATGTCTATGTAAACACACACACACACATACATATATATATATATATATATATATATATATATATATATATATATATATATATATATATATATATATATATACAGAGAGAGAGAGAGAGAGAGAGAGAGAGAGAGTATTGACTTTACGATATTTAGCTAGCCTAGCCTAAAAAATCAATCGGGATATGTGTTTTGGCAGCAATTTGAAATAGAGTATTATACATTTCTTGATGTATATTCTTATCTTGATGTAATTGTTGGAGTCGTTTTTCAATGTGGTGTTGTCAAGAGACTTACATGTAAGTATTGATCAGTTCTATAACATCTTACGATTATCAAAAGACTCAATATAAAAGGGA